>CACKRE030001192.1:37868-53476 GCA_902602495.3 Ectocarpus sp. CCAP 1310/34 | reverse complement strand
CCCCCCCCCAACCCCCCTCCTCCCAGATTCATGCTCGACCCACAGCTTCTGCGGGCGCCCCCTCCGACTGGGCAACCCTTGTCAAGTCCCTCGCCGGAGCCGAGAAGACAGCGTACGCGGCGCCTAAGGTCAAGTCGGCACCAACCTCTGCCGGCGGCGGCGGCGGCGGCGGGGGCAGGGCTGGGGTGCAGGGCAGCGGTGGCGGTGGCGGCGGTGACGGCGGAGAGTACAAGGTGTTCGCGGCGTCCAGTGCACCCTCACCTGGAGCGTCGAGGGGCGTTCGCGGCTTCGCGGGAGCGGGTGCCCTTGGAACTGGGACTGGTTCTGGGAAGGGTTCTTCGATGGTGGCGCCGAGTTCATGGCAAGTCGAACGCGTATTTCTGTCCGACTCAATGGTCTTTTTCATTTGTTAGCGCGGCCGATGCCTACGGAAGAACACATGAACACATGAACACATGAACACATGAACACATGAACACATGAACACATGAACACATGAACACATGAACACATGAACACATGAACACATGAACACATGAACACATGAACACATGAACACATGAACACATGAACACATGAACACATGAACACATGAACACATGAACACATGAACACATGAACACATGAACACATGAACACATGAACACATGAACACATGAACACATGAACACATGAACACATGAACACATGAACACATGAACACATGAACACATGAACACATGAACACATGAACACATGAACACATGAACACATGAACACATGAACACATGAACACATGAACACATGAACACATGAACACATGAACACATGAACACATGAACACATGAACACATGAACACATGAACACATGAACACATGAACACATGAACACATGAACACATGAACACATGAACACATGAACACATGAACACATGAACACATGAACACATGAACACATGAACACATGAACACATGAACACATGAACACATGAACACATGAACACATGAACACATGAACACATGAACACATGAACACATGAACACATGAACACATGAACACATGAACACATGAACACACATGAAAGGTCGAGGGGAGGAATCACCATGAGTGCCACGCACTACGAACATCGTGCGCAAGAGAAGATGGAGAGAGAGAAGACAAGAGGTAGATAATACTTCGACGGCCAGTCGAGGAGGCCGTGACAAGCTTGACGTCGAGTCATTTGAGATGTAGAGATGGGGTGGTTACAGGCTGCCTGCAGAGCCGGAGAATGCCCTGGGTGGAGGGGCGTTGTTTCGCATTTTTTTGGATTGATCCACTCTCACTGAGCGCTCGAAAATGTCGGAGTGCACGTGTCAGGAAACTTCCCGGTGCTCCATCTCGGGTCGCCTGTGGCCTTCACGTAGCCAGAAAGTTGAAGCAGGCAACGAATAACCCCCCTTGCTTCTCTTACGATTTCTAGGTGGGTCTTGGCTGATGTTTCGGCGAATCACGACGCCCCCGTCTCGAGCGTCGCCGGCGGCGGTAGCGAAGAGAGCGGAGACCACTCTGCCGCCGTGATGATGGCGGAGGCGCTACGCAAGTCGTCTGCGTCGAGCCCCTTCTCCTCGCGGTAAGAAGCAAAATGTACCTCTCTCTCTTGTGAGCTCTCGGCTGGTAGGTTGGTGCGGTGCAAGCGCAATCTTTTCAGCACAGCTCAGAGTCGTGGCTGAGCGGCAGGTCCTCTCCCTCTCTATTCCCGTCTCAGAACAGGGCTGTTTGTGTTGCGCCGCATGGCTTGATGTCACTCATCAATTATTGCTCTTGACAAGCGTACCTCTGGTAATACCGTCAAAACCGTGCAGCGGTGATGATTTCTGGGGGTTGTTTTTCCCCCTTGTTTTTGCTTCTGGTGTGATGATCTTGGCCCCGATTCTTGCCGGCTCCACAGACTCCGGCGGTCCTCGTCGACGTCGCTGACCGGCTACGGCGCAGCTCTCCCGGGGAGCACCACCGCAAGCCCGCACCACGCCCGCGTCGGCAGCGGCGTCGTCGATGTCAGCGGTACCTCCGACGGAGATGAATCTGGCAGCAGCCTAGAAGGAGATGGGAGCGGAATGGGCGCCCCGACACCAGTCTTTGAGAAGAGCGCGCTGCAGCCCTGGCACCCGCTCGGCGCGCCCACAGCGGGGTCGTCGCCGGTGCCCGACACACCCTCCCCCCGGCGGCGGGGAGTAGACGACCTCCTGGTGAGTGACGACGGCGACACCTTCAGCGACGTCGACGACGACGACGACGACGGTGAAGACGAGGAGGAAGAGGATTTCCACCACGCTTGCCAGGGTTCTGTCCCTGCAACGGCAGAGGCGGTGGTACAGAGCAGCAGCGGGGGGGGCGTTACGGCGGAAGAGGCGGAGAAGAGGAGGAAACGGGCGGTGGCGCTCGAGGAGATCATCAGCGTGGGAGGCCACAGCCCGGTAAGACGCCTCGCCTCGAAGGGCACCGCTGGCACCAGTTTCGCGAGCCACTTCCAGGGGGGTTGGTCCGATACCGGGCAATCCGGCGGGCCCGAAGCTTCTTCTTCTGCTCCTGCCGGAGCCGGTGCCGTCAGAGCGAAGACCTTCGGCCTCAAGCGGGAGATCCGCGGCACCAAGCTGGAGAACGTCCTGAAGGAGCTGAAGGAGGAGACGAACGGCGGCGAGGGGGGCTCCGGCAAGTCGCCGGTCCCCACCCCCTCCTCCTCCGCGCGTCCTGCGGAAAGCCCTCCGGCCGTGTCGCTGCGCCTCAGGGCCCCGCTCGTCCTGCACAATCTGCTCTGCGCTCCGATGCTGTACCGTGTCGTGAACCGACAGGGCTTGCTCTCAGCTGAAGGGGTGCTGCCCGTGGGCGCGTCGATAGCGCTGCACCGGGTGGACCTCTGCCAGAAGCAGTACGCCTCGTTCCTGCTCGTGAACTACCCGTGGAGCGACTTCATCAAGGTACACTCGCCGACGTCGGCGCACCCGCTGCGGGAGAAGGTCAGGACTGTGGAGGTCCGGGGGGTGAAGGTTTCTGTCCCCGGGGAAGAATCGTTGTCGGCAGGGTCGTCCTCGTCGTCGTCTTCGTCGTCCAAGAAGGGTCGAGAGCTCCCCGGACTTCACCTGCATGTGGCCCTGCAGGCACGTCGTTGTTGTCGCTGTCGTTGTTGTCTCCATCGTTGTGGTTGTTACTGGTATTGTTGATGTTGTTGTTGTCGTCGTTGTGGTCGTTGTCGCTTTTGTAGAGATATAAAGCTGGGGCCTCCTTTTGTGTGCGGGCGGGCGCACGATGGGGATTCTGTGCGAGTTCTTGGTGCCTCCGTCGAACCAAGAGGTGTCCACCGCCTGCAGCATTTTGGGTATCCGGGCAGTGCCGGTATGTGCATAGGCAGCAGTTGGCGTTTTCTCAGTTTTCAGGAAGGCGGGATGTGTGCGTTCTTTATGACGAACCCGCGAGCATCTTGGCTGTTGACAGCTTCGTGGTGGTGTTTGGGTGGGAACACTGATCAAGCGCTTCCTCGTTGTATGCACATGGGGAAGGGGACTGCCGAACTCTACTCGCGTGAAGACGTGAAGGGGCATGGACGGCAGTGTGTTTCTTTGTGCGTGGCCCCCGAATCGATGAATATGTGCGGAAAGCGCGAGCCATGGCAACGAAATAGAGCGGGATCGTGATAACGGAAGAAGTGTCTGGCATCATGTCTGCCTTTGCTTTCCTGCACCTTTTGATGTGACTGCTTGGCAGATTGGCCGCCGAGTTGCCTTCGGCGGAGCGCTCTATGCGCTGATTTTTGGCTCCACAACCCCCCCCCCTCCCCTTCTAACTGCTTCCTCTATGCGCACGGCTGTTGGTGTGGCGCGGGTTTGGTTGATTTGTTGGGGCCCTTACGTTTTTTCGTGGGTTTATTGGACAGGGGCGAGATCTGAGCGTGTTCTGCCGACTGTGGCTCGTAAACCGCACGGAGATGGTGCTCCAGCACAGGGACTCTTCGCTTGCCGGGGGCATAGACTCGACCTTCATAGGCGACAGGATGCCGCAGATCACGCAGCCCGGTCGGCAAGAGACGACGGGCGCTGAGGGCGGCGGGGGCGGCGTAGGCGTAGTCGACTACCGGCTTCACCGCCCGGCGTCCGTTGGTGCAGGAGCGCTGACGCCCACCAAGGTGAGAGAGGTTAATTTTCCCTGGGGGAACATCGGGTTCGGTGCTTAGCTGGATTTGCGGTTTACGTTTGAAATGTGGAGTGTTTATTTTATTTGGCCCGCCTTTACTGTACTCTCGAGCCCGCTGCTTCGTTGATTGTTCGTCACTCGTGACCCTTCTTCGGCCGGCCGACGCTGCTGGTCTTTGCTCTGGTAAATGTTAATTCGACAACGAATGTTGAAAACATTTATTTGTTCCGCAGAGAATCAATCCTGTGAACACTTGTTGTTTTCAGGAGGGTGGCGGAGCCAGAGGAGGAGGCGTGACCCCTCCTCCGAGATCGTTGGCCAGGGCAGCTACCGACTCGTTTGCCCTCAGAGGGGGGAACGCCGGCAGCGGCGGCGGCAAGAACACGGCCCCCTATTCTCCGACGCCTTCCTACGCGTCGTTGGCCTCACCGACAAGGCCGTCCCAACTCGGGAATGGCCCGCCCGTTGGCGGCGTAGGTTTCTCCGGCAGAGGCGCAGGCGGCGGAGGAGGAAAAGCGTCCCCGTTCAAGATGAGAGGCCCGTCCCCCGGGGGCGTGGGTTTCCACGGCGGGAGAGGCGTCAGGATCGCGCTCACGGTGGCCCTGCCGTGTTGCCACTTGGACGAGGTCGATGTGGAGGTGCCCGCTTCTGAGACTGCGGAAGGGCTCCTGCTGGCTGTGGCCGCGGAGGCCCGCCTGGGCCCCATCGACCCGGCGGAGTACTTCCTCTGCCCGCTGCAGGCCCCCAGCGAGGACGACGCTCTCGCCCTGTCGGAGATCATGACGTGGGAGATGGACAAGCGGTCGCTGGTGGACGGCCAGCTGAGGGCGCTCAAGCAGAGCTTCGGGGTGTCGAGCGGGGTGTCGAAGGCCTCCGCGGGCTACGCGCGCTGGGACCGCCTCGGCTTCGTCTTCGACGACTACCGGCCCGTGCACCCGTCGACGCTCGTCTCCAACCTGGGCACACCGTGGCTGCGCATGTGCCACCGGGCGGAGCTCGTGGCCGCCGCGCAGGCGTCCCAGTGGCTCGGCGCCGCGCTGCCGCCGGGCACTGGTCTGGACGCTCTGGCGGGGTCCCGACCTTCTGCCTCGTCACGGCCGGCAGGCGGGCATCCTTCTGCTCGCGCCACCGCCGCCGCTGGTAAGGTCGGGGGCAAGACCCCGTCGGCCACGACCGGGTTCTTCGCGGCTATCCAGTCCGTCAGTAGCAGCGGAGGTTCAACCGCTGTCGGTTCAGGGGCGGCAGCGCGTGCAGCGGCGACGGGGCCCAAGGGCTGCTCTGCTCGTCTTTCGGAGACGGTTAAGGGGGTCGCGACGCTGGCGGAGTGGGGGCCGGCAGTCATGTTCGGCCCCGTCGAGTCCCTCGACAAGATGAAGCTTTGCTCGCGCGTGCAGGACTCCGAGTGGTGCTCGTCCGTCGACGTGGCCGGCCTCAAGACCGCCGCGGGGGGTACGGCGTGCATCTCGGTGGAGCAGGAGAAGCCCTCCTCCCACAGGGAAGCCTCCCCCCGCACCAGGTACGACATCGGCATTCAGGTTGGGCCCGGGGAGGGTGACTTCCGGCGGACGATGGTGCTGGCCCTGCTGCCGAGGTACGTGCTGATCAACGCCCTTCCCAGGACCCTGGAGTTCACGCAGGCGTCGTGCGGGGGGCGATGGAGAGGAGTCTTGCCCCCGGGGGCAAGGCGGGCTTTCCACTGGCCGTTCGCGAAGGACCGGCGCGCCCTGAACGTCCGGTTCCTGTCCGAGTCTGACAACAACGACGAATGGATATGGAGCGGGGATCTCAAGCTCGACACGGTCGGTGAGGTTGCCGTGAAGCTTAGGGCAGCGACAGGCGGCGGCGGTAGCGGCGGGCCCGGTAAGGAGTACATCACTAGAGTGAAGCTCGCGCTGGTCGGCGCTTCGGTGACCGCGGTGTTCGAGCGCCAGGATCTGAGGTGGCCCCCGTACCGCGTGGACAACCTCACCTCGCTCGGCATCCGCTACCGGCAAGCCTTGTCTTCGTCCGATGCGAGTAGGGTGCCGGCAGCGGCAGAGGGGGGCGCCGGGTCGTCCGGAGGAAGGCGGAAGGGAGAGCTCCCGTGGGACGGCCTGGGGCCTCAGGCCGCGGCGCCGTTCACGTGGGACCAGCCGGTCGGGGAGAGCAGGGTGCTCACGGTCGGGTTTGCGCAGGCCGGGAAGTGGGAGGAGCGCGAGTACCGTCTAGACGAGCTCGAGAAGCACAAGCGCGTGTCGCTCACGCGGACGCTCCCGTCCCTGGAGAATCCCCGCCTCCGGGGGGAGATGCTGCAGCGGCAGACGGGCACCCTGACCGACGTCTGGAGGCGCCGCTGGGCGGTTCTCAAGGGCCCTGTGCTATTCCTCTTCAAGGACAAGGGCTGCGTGCACCTGAGGGGCGCAATCTATCTCGGCGCCACTCGAAGCACTGGCGATCAGGGCGGCGGCGGGGCGCGAGGCGGGGCCGCCGGCCCCCAGCGCGCCCAGATCGGCCAGAAGGCCGGGGGGCGAGACAAGGGGGACATCTTGGACAAGATGGGGAACATGATGGACGACGCGGTGGGCTTGCTGGTCGGGCCGGAGTTCGTGTCGAGCGGCGGCGGAGAGGCCGGCGTCGTCGGAGGGATGGGAATGGCCGGCATCAGCGCGACCGCCGTCGCCGTTGCCGCCGCCGCCGCCGCGGCCGCCACGAAAGTCACGGCCACGTTCCCCGGGTCGGAAGAGGCGTCGACCAGCGCGGCAGCAGCGGGCGGCGGCGACCATGTGCGGAGCGGGGCGGCGGCGGCGGTGTCGGCCATGCGCGCGGACGAGGCGCTAGCTCTCGGAAGCATGATGTGGAAGCACATGAGCCGAAGCGAGAGCCCCCAGGCCACCTGGGGCCTGGACGGCGGTGTTCGCAGAGCCAGCCTCTCGCAGTCCCTCCACTGGGCAGAAGGAGGAGCTGCCGCTGGCGTGCCGGGGCGTGGGCTCCCGCGCGGACCATCGGGGCTCGGCGCCGCAGGCGACCGGCCGAGCACAGGGGATCCGCAGCAGCCAGGAGGAGGAGGCGTGTCGGAGGGCGGGGACGGAACACGCACTACCGCCGGTCGGCGATTTTCGGGGACGACGTCGGCCTTCCACCAGGGGATGACTCTTGCCGAGTGGAGCACGATGTTGACGGAAATGGGTGGGTCCGGTCACAGCAGTGAGACGGCGGTGGGGGTGTCCTACTCCGAGGCGGAATGGATGTGCCGGCAGCTGGTCGAGCTGGGACTGCTGGTCTCTCTGCCTTCGACGCGCCAGAGCCGTCAACACGCGGGGACAGCGGCATCCGTTGCCGGGGTGCCGGGTACCCCGCGTCACGGCAGGACATCTGGAGGTACCTCTCGATACAGCGGTACCCAGGACGGGAAAATGTTGTCGGCAGCGGCAGCGGTGTCGGTGGCAGCAGGGGAGGGGGTGCCCCCAGAGGACAGCCCTTTCCCGGCCCCATCCTCGCCAAAGTCTGGCCTGCACCCAACGTCGGAATTGGAGGAGGAAGGAGAGCGGGGCGTAGGCGTCGATGCCGGGAGAAGCGGGCACGAGAGGGGCGGCTTGGGCAGGACGGGTTCCGGGTTACGCCGGTCGGGATCGCAGCAGATGCGAAACATGTTGTCCACGGACCCGCCGCCTGGGGCGGCAGGGAAAAGGTACCTCTTGCGCGACCCCGGGAGGGACGTGGATCTCGACCCAGAGGGCACCGGGATAGTGCGGGTGTTGTCTGCGGCGGGGGCAAAGCACGACCTCCGCTGCGACTCTGCGCTGGCGGCTCTGCGCTGGATAAAGGCCATGAGGGACGCCGTGGATGCCGACTGCGTGGAGGCTCTCAAGAAGTCCGGGCGAGCGACGCCAGCAGGAACAGGAACAGCGGTGGCGGCGCCGGCGGCATCAGCCGAAGCAGCTGAGAGAGCCTCCTCTGCGGGGACGGGGGGCGGCGGAGACGCTTCTGCCCTTAGGTTGGAGGGCGGGGAGGCCATCATGTCTCGCCTGCGCGCAAAGGTTTACGTCAACGTTAGGGTCCGCGCCGACGGCCCCACGAAGGTGCTCGAGCTTGTGGAAGAGGCCGGGGAGGAAATGGAGGACGATGACGGGGCTGTGGCGGCGGCGTTGGGTAAGAAAGGGAGGGAGAACAGCGGGGGAGGACCGGAGTCGGAGGGCGCTGGAACGCTCGCGACCGCCGCCGGCGCCGCTGACGCATCGAGGGTGACGAGCGTGTACATGCTCCAGATGGCGGGGATCGGTGTGTCCCTGGTAGACGATCGCCCCTTGGAGCTGTTGTACTTTTTGGCATGCGGGATCAAGGCGGACATCACCGCCACCGCGAGGTGAAGAAAGCAAAAAAAAGAGAGAAGTCTATCGTATCGTGCCCGCTTAACACTGGACACCACTAGTTTCACAACTTCCACGACTAAACGTATAGCGCAAACGTGCTGGCTATCGAGGAAGAAGAAACCAACAACCAACCATACCCTTCCCTAATACTGTAGCCGTAGGAGTGAGATGTTTCGTCGGAAGAAACATTAACAAGGGGTCCCCCCCCCTTGACCAGTGTCACGCCGTCCGATACATCCCCCACCCGCTCCCCGTCTCCAGACATCGCATGCTGTCCATCACGGTGGACGGTCTCCAGGTGGACAACCAGCTGCCCTCCGCGCTGTTCCCGGCGCTGCTGCGTCCGCGGCCGCTTCCCCCGGCTAGGCGGCTGCCGAACGGCAGCAAGGCTCCCGTCGGCATCATCCAGCTCGACGGCCTGGCGCCAAGACCCGCCGACAGGCCGCCGGCGCTCCACTTCTTCGCCAAGCGCCGGGCGGCGGACTCGCCGAATACCGCCGGTTCTGCTGGCAGCGGCGGTGCCGGCGGCAGCGCGAAGCGGGTCTCCTTGACGATGACTAACCAGCGTGCAGGAGGGGGTGAATCGTCCGCCGCCGGGGTTGACGGTAGTGGTGAGAGCGGTGGCGGTGGGGAAGAGACAAGCGCCGGTGAGGTCGGGAATTGGTGGCGAGGGCAAGGGCAGCAGCAGCAGCGGGAGTTGGACATGGTGGTGTACTACTACGACGTGGCCACCATCTGGATACGGCCGGTGGATTTGAAGGTGACAACGACGCGTGCGCTGGTTAGCTTGGCGGCTTGGTCGTCTTGAGCGTGTCAGTTGGTTTTTGCTCCCACAGGGAAGCAAGCTGCGGATGCAAGAGCCGGCATTCGCAGACAGTGCTCGCGGTCCCATGCCCCGTCTTCGGGCTTGCTCTGGTGCTACCGTTTGGATTCTCTGTTTTCTTTGCGCAAGGCCGGTCGACAGCGCTCGAATTGATAACTTTGTCGGAACATCCCCGCAATGGCAACACATCTTCATGGCTTGCTGGTGTGCAACGTGCATGTTCATAGGATCAGTGCAACGTATCTGCTGTTGCCCAACCGCAGGCAGCGGGTGGTGCGGTTTGTGCTTTTTACTACCAGCGCTCCCTCGTATTCTGCCCTGTCGTGGGGGACGCCAACGTAATAAAGATGGGTTGTTGCGAGCCCTTGTTTCATGAGACGATCGTTGCGCTCTGGCGTTTTTTCTCTGTTCGATAAGGTTCGCTTGTTTGTGAGAAGGTGGTGGTGGAATCAACGACTTGCGTATTTTATGACTGAACGATACACTTTAGAATCAACAATCATACCCCCCCCTCCCAATTCCCCCTCCCCTCCCCGCCCCTGAGCGCAGGTGGAGCAATCAATATTCCTCGCCCTCATGCGCCTTCGAGAGAAGATGGGAGCAGAGGAACCCTTCACGGGAGGCCTCACCAACGGCAACGGCAACGATGGCGGTGGCGGCGTCAAGACAAGACTGGTGAAGGACAGCAGGAGGAGCCGCGGCGGCATCAACATCGGCGACTACACCCGGACCCTGTGGAACTCTCTCGGCGCCGGCGACAACGCCGCCGCTGCTGCTGCTGCTGCTGCTGCTGCCACCGACCAGCACAGCGGTGGCGGTGCTGGACGAGGCGGGACGGGGGAAAGCGGCGAAGCGCGTTCGAGCAGCTGTGGCGGCGGTGAGGGTAGGCGGTACCTGGTGGAGAGCGCCAACAGTAATCGGACCAGGCTGTTGGCGTTCGCCGAGACCCTTGCGGCCGGAGAGAGCGCGCTCTCCCCCGGGGTGTTCGAAGTCGGAGGAGGACAGCGTGCGGAGGTACGGGGCCGGGAGGAGGCGTTTCACACTGTGTGTGTCGGGGGGTGCTAGCGTCTCGTTCACTGTGTTTCTTGTGCAGCAAGACGGGGAGTGCCCACTGGCATGGTTGATTGCCGGGGTTCTGCCGCCGGGACGTGGTCGTCCCGCGTCAAGGAACATGTTTGTGTTGAAGCCCTCAGCGTGCGTGAGAGGATTAAACGAAGGCGGTCGTCGAGTCTTTTCACATGGACAACCCCCTCTGCTAGCATACCCCAATACCCAATTTGTTCAAGATGAAGCGTCCTGTTGGGAACAAACCCACCTCAACTGACCCTTCCTGGAAGATCTGTCGGCCATAGGACGGACATGTTGAGGATATCTGAGGACAAGCAGACAAGGGGAAGCTCTTGTGCTGCCTGAAGCACCATTGTTCCGTGTTCACGGCAGTAAGGGCATTTGCTTTGCCGCGCTTCTGAGAGGAACGCAAAGGTCTCTGGTATTTAGTACCGTCCGTAGATTAGGCTATCGTCCGCGGTTGGCTCGTAGCTGAAATGAGCTCTATGCCGTTAAGAGACTTGGGGGACGTGGAGGTTTCGTTGGCGGCAGCCGTAAATCGAATGCGAATTGAAAATTTCCTGAAAGTTTAAGCTTGGTGATGTTGTTGTGCTTCCACACTGCAGGATGCTTGGCCCAGCACACGACGCTCGGTAGAGGTGATACATTCAGGTCGCGTGTGGCCGTAGTGGGCACAACGCCCGACCCCCCGGTTTCTTCTGCCGATTACTAACAAGAAACTTTGATCCGTGCAGGTGAAGATCTACTTCGCTCTCATGCACCTCCACCCGTTAGACGTCCGCATCACGTACCGCGGAACCCCCGGCTCGGACGTCCAGGACGCTGAGGAGCTCACTCTCTCCACCATGGCCCAGCTGAACGATGCGAGGTGCACAAACCACAACACCTTTTTTTTAACGTCGAGCTTTGTTGTGTGAGTTTGTTCTTCGTCTTTCTTCGGCCGTGTTGTATTTCGGATCGCCGCTGTTGGTGCGGGAGAGGGGCTTGCAGGCGTTTCGTGTGGCAAGTTGGTCTGGGTTGGTGATTTGGATCGTGCGGGGAGAGGCCGACGCGCAGAAATTCTCAAGCTGAAGGTGTGTGTCTTGTCACTCACTCGCGCTTCCTCTCGATAACCCCAGTGTTGTACGTTTGCTGGCTGTTCCTGCCGTTGACGTGCTGGTGCGGTTTGCTGCTGTTGCCGCTCTGAACTGCTGTTGCGACTTCTGCCTGCTGCTGTGTCTGACAAAACGAAAACATCATCGCCATCATCCTGGCAGGCTGTGCCTGAACGCGTTACAGCTCGAGCACGCTTTCGGCGGGCGGGCGGTGTTCGCCGAGGTCATGCTGAAGCACTACAAGTTCGCCTTCCTCTCGCAGGTGAGTTGTTGCTGTCATGTTGTGGTCGTCTTGTTTTCGTCATTATCTATTGTGTGTGGTTTCTCTTCTACGTATGTCGAGCATGAGGTGTGTGCCCGTTATCCTAGAGCCAAGGTATGTATCACGCCCTCGCATTTGTTGCGTACCCCCTTTGGCCGGGACAGCAGTATAGTGCCACCCCCTCACCCCCGCCCCTGTGTAAGAGTCTCCCTCGGGCTTGGTTTCTCGGGATGAAGCTCACCCTTCGCGCTGAACACGCACATCTCATGGCGTGCATTTCCAGGCTACAGTCGGCGAAAACGGGGCTCAATCCGTCCTGGCTTTGGCAGAAGTGCGATTGCGTATCGGCACAGGGCTATGGCCGACACTGAACATAATCATGTTTTTTCGTTTTTTCTGCCGCCCACAACCACCGTTTTGAAATCGCCTCGGCAGGTGCACAAGGTGGTCGGGAGCTTCGACTTCCTGGGAGACCCTGTCGGGCTGCTGTCTAACCTGTCCACAGGCGTCAAGGACTTCTTCTACGAGCCTATCGAGGGCCTCAAGCCGGACGGCAAGGGCTTCTTGTACGGCCTGGGAAAGGGGGGCACCTCCCTGGTCTCGAACACGATGCAGGTGGGGTGCATGTTGGGGTGCATCTTACCACGGCGTGAAAGCAGCGGTAAAGCCATACGTCGGTGTCGTCACAAGCGCTGCTGGAGTCCGTATTGCCGCTTCTGTTGTGCAGATGTTGGCGTAAACCTCTTGTGGCGGCGGGAGTCTGGCTTCTAGCTTTTGACAAGGTAGGGGGAGTTGTGCTTGCATTATTGCGGCGTGGACTGGGACTTGGCTGCTGCCCAACAAGGTCCGGGAATGGAGAGGCGCCTTCGAACCCTCTGGTGTTCGGATGGTCATCAAATTGATCGCTCTCTGTAGCAGATGTAGGCATTAGTAAGTGGAGCTTAAGGGAGGGGCTGATTTCGATCGAGACGATGATCTACGCCAGAAAACCAAAAGTATGCTGGCGGAGATGACGTTTCAAACGGTCTCATCTCCCCAACGTCTGACGTGGACGATTTCCTCTCTTCAGACTGGGGTCGACGAACAGATGTCTGATTTTCAGTGGCAAGAGACCCGGGTTCACCCGCAGCCCACATTTCCACATTCTTTTGAATGTGATTAGTTGGATAGGTGTTCCCCACCTCTTGAGATGTATTCCCCGGTCAAGCGCAGTTGTCCGCGCTGCAAGACAAGCATCGCAGGGGGCATTTGCAACACGGTTCAGCAAAGCTATGGATGACCAATATGTGCAAGCTGCTCCTTCATCCACCCTTTGCTTCCTTCTGCCATTCTGCAAACCAATTTTTGTTGTTGTTCTTTGTATTTTCCTCGATCTCCTTCTTGGGTGTGGCCCCCCCCCCCCTCCCAGGGTACCTTCAACACGTTCAACAAGGTCACGGGGTCCCTCGGGGACACGATATCCCAGCTCTCGCTCGACACGGGCTACCGGAAGAGGAGAGTGCGCGAGAGGCTCGTCGAGGTTTGTGTGTGTGCGGTTTCGTGTGTGAATCTCGTCATCGTGTTTCTCCCGCTGTCTCGCCCGTTTGCCATGTTGTTTCGTTTGTTTGTCCTTTCGCTTTGATTTTGCGTCACTGTGATGTCATGGCACGGGTACAATCGCTTAACATGGGGCTTTGCAACATGGCAAGCCACAAATGCCCGTCCAAGAGTTGGGCAACACACGATGCTCTTGGGGCTTCACTCGGCGGTGCAGGAGGTATATTTTGTCATTTTTGTCATCGTTTTGGTTTCTCTTCACAGCTAGACCCTCGTTGGAAATGTTGAATCATCATCATCAGTGTTGTGCTTGGGGTGTGGTCGCGCGCGTTCGACCCGGGTTGTTTCTCTCTCTCCCTTATTCTTTCATGTTTTGTGTTTTCCGTTTTTTGTTCGTTCTTTCTGTTGGAGTCACTTTAATTCGTGTCGCACTTGTACTTTTTTCATCGCGTCACTTCGATCTCTCTCTCTGTTCTCTCTCTCTGTTCTCTCTCTCTCTCTCTCTCTCTCTCTCTCTCTCTCTGTGTGTGTGTGTGTGTGTGTGTTCTCTCTCTCTCTGTCCTCTCTCTTTGCCTCTCCATCTCGCGTCATGCTTGTTTTCATGTCAGCGTGATGCGGGTTTGGTTGGGATCATGACCGTGACCTCGTTCTTGTGTTGCGCCCCCGTTGGCGTCAACTGTCGTATCCTTTCATTGCCCTGACGAACCGAATTTCGAATGGACAAAATTTGACAAACTCTCTCGCGACCTAACTTAGCATCCCCAAAACAGGGCGAGACGATGGCAGACAGCATGGCGCAAGGTGCGAAGGAGTTCGGCAGAGGCATTTTCCAGGGCGTCACTGGTGTCGTGATGGAGGTACGGTTACACCTGCCGCGCGCACAAAGTCGTGAAGGTTGGCACCCACATGCATTATTAATGTTACACATCCATCATGACTTACGTCTCATGTTGGCTCCTCGATTCGGCGAACGTGCCACCAGCTCAGGAGGGCTTTGGTTCGCTTATAGAAGGTGGCGGCTTTTCCTTTTTGTTCAAGCAAAAATTTTGCCGGCTCCCTCGTGTTTCTCGATCGGCCACGATTTAGTTGCCCTCGTTTCCCTCAAAGGCTCGATGGACTGTTGTTGCCCGTAGTTTTTCGCAACTGGTAGTGTTTTGTTGCTCGTTCTGTTGATGCGCCTTCTTGTCGAGCGTATCTTGGTCCGCGCTGCTTGCCGGAACGCAGTACTTGACTTCCTACCAACGTCCTCACGTCACTCTAGGGGTGTTACATTTTGACTCCTGTGTCAGACTGCTCCGCGTGCTCCCCGTGACCACGCCCAATTTGTTTTTTTGATGCGCGCTGGATCTTTTGGTGGCTGTGGCTGTCCAGCCGTACCTCGGCGCGGAGAAGGGAGGGGTTCTCGGCTTCGGGAAGGGGATGGTCAAGGGGGTTGTCGGAGTCGCGATTAAGGTGAGAGTTACTTCACAGGTTGTTTCGCCCCGTGACAAACGCGGGCTGTTTTTGTGGGCTTCGGGGGGGAGAGGGAGGATCAGATTGAGACCCAAGAAATTTTCGGCGTCAAGCCTTCAGGGGCAATCAATACGCGTACCCTTTATCCGCAGACATCAAGACGCAAAAAGCAACACAATACTAAGCCGAGAGCACTCTGCCCCCTGAAACATACTATTTTAGCCGGTGGTGGGAGTGTTCGACCTGGGCACGCGAACCTTCGAGGGCATCCGAAACGCCTCGAGGATGGACGAGAACTCGGACGACGACGGCACCAGCACCCACCGACAAGGCGGGGAGGACGGCAGGCGTAACGCCGACCTGCAGCGACGGCCCTCTTCTTCTTCCCCCCTCACTTCTGCCGGAAAACAGCAGAACCTGCAGCAGCAGCAGCAGCAGGGATCCCCCAGGCCTCTTGGAGCAATTTCGGAAGGTTCTCCTCGGAACTCTGGCGGCGGCGGCGGCGGAGGAGGAGGAGGCGTTATCAGAGGCGGCAGGCCTGCGGCGGCGGGCGGGCTTCTTTCCCTTCGGGCAAGACCGCCGAGGATGTTCGGGCCGCTCGGGGAGATGGACTCCTTCACGTGGGAGACGGCGGTGGCGCAGGCGGTACTGCGGGCGGGGATGAGGGACGAAGAGGACTTCCCCAGCGAGAGGTAGGTGGCGTTTGCTGTTGGCTGTTTTTGGCGATGGGTTGTTCTGTTACCGTTCGACGTCCTGATAATCATCCTCAGTGCCCAAAATAGATGTTTGCCTTCCAACGCTGCGCAACAAGAAAAAAGGGATGCAAACCACTCCGCGCCACTCCGTCCTCAACGCGGGCCGTCTCATCCCCCCCCCC
>CACKRE030001192.1:11888-36980 GCA_902602495.3 Ectocarpus sp. CCAP 1310/34 | reverse complement strand
GACAGCCTCCCCCCCTCCCCCCATATCCCTCCGCAATACAGAATCCGGTGGTTCCGAAGACTGACGCTCCGCGCTCGGCACTTACGTGGACTCGTCATCCGGTCCTCGTCTTCCTCAACCACTACCACCGCTAAGAGCAAAGGCGGTGCGAAGGGAGAAAACGCAGAGTCTACCACAGCAGCGGCAGAGGGGGGTCGTGCTGGCGGCGGCGTTGCTGCATCAAGCAAGTCAGGTGGGTGTCCCGTCTGCGTATTTTGGTGGTCGATCGTTGGCCGCACCGTGTGCACAAGCGCAACAATTTTCTTGCTCGAGGTGCAATATTCGAGTGATTCCAAGGGAGACGAGTGCCAGCATGGATTGTTCATCACTACGCCAGGGAGCGATTGTAGTTTGGGGTGGGATGGAGCTTCAGGTCTCGCTACGACCCCGGTGTCCGCTGGAGGTCGATATCACGACAGTTTCTGCAATGTGGTTTTACATGGTGCGTTCTGCTGTTGTTGCGTGCTGCGAGAAGAGTTGTCCTATGTCATTATGTTGTGCATGTATCTCCCTGTTTGGTTTGACGATGAACTCCTGCGGCTCTAATTCCTCGCGTACGCATACAGGGGACGGTTCGACTTCGTCTCCGGATGAAGCGTTCGTGACACGGTGGGTCATCGTGACGGACAAGCGAATGCTCCACGCGCAGGAGGAGCCCGGCTGGGGGGCGGACAAGGAGAAGATTAAGACGCTTGACCTAGTCAGGTATGTACGACAGAAAAGAAAGGGCTGTTAAGGAGCGACGTTGCGATGCGACCGGAAACAAGGGCGACGAATTCAATCACGTCCTTGACACCATTTCCAGTACTTTGCCTCTAACCCCGCAGGTCGCGTTAGTATGTGCCGCCCCGGCCCCACCTCCTTCCACACACGCCGGTACGAGAGGTGCACGGTGCAATTTTCTCTCCACCTTCTAAGATTCCCTCGGGTGCTCTTTTTTACGTCACAGGTTCGGGGTTGCGTTTTCACCGTGGTCGCCAGCCCTCGGGGGGGTGCGGGTGCTGTGGGACGCTCCGCTGTCCAGCATCCGGTCCTTGACCCTTGAGCCCGCCCAAGAGGGGGTCAGGGTGGAGCTGTCGGCTCCAGTGGAGTACTCTACAGACCACCAGGTTTGTTTGAGGTCGGGCGTGCTGGTTTCCACATGCGTCGCGGACCTGTCTGTGTAGACCACGGCAGTGCACAGGCCGGAGAAACGGTTGGTAGTTCGGTAGTGTTGGGGCTGTGCTCGAGATCAAACCTGGCTGAGTTTTGTGTGTGTATGAACAGCCAGAGCTCGTTTTCACGGCAACACTCGCAACCGCAGGAGATGTTACTGTTTCGGTTCGTTTGCAGCGTGACGTCGACATCAGGTCCTAACTTCCCACTGCTTGCCTTGCCCCCCCCCCCACCCCCTATGCATCACCTTCCGCCAGGAGTTGCCCCTGTTTTCGTACAGCCAGCTTGGCGCTGTTAGCGCTAGACCCAACGCTGTGGTTTGCGACCCGGACACCATGAGCGAACTGGCCATTCTCGCTTGCCTGCAGGTGTGTGAAAACCGCAGCTGCAGATGTCAGGCGATCTCACGGCCATATTCCGGTTGACTGGCACACACTCGAAGTTGGCCGCTGGGGCAGCGTTGTAATAGTTGTCGCGCATGCTACAACCAGGCAGCTGCCTGTGTGTATGGTGACAAACTCTCTAAATGACACTGGAGCCCAACCGAGCGTAACTGCGGCTTGCCTATCGACCTACTGACCTTGAGCCAAGATTCGGAACTCGACCAGTATGTGCGTCGAAGACGGAAGGTGCAATTGAGTTTTCCCGACGAGCTTGATGCCCCGGTGTCGGGAGCGAGGTCCCATGCTGCCTGCCCCAGATGTTGCAACCGAGGTAGAGCGGCAAGTCCCGCGCCACCATTTTGCCGTTTTGTTGTCGAAAGGAGGATGCCTTGGGACTACCCCCCGCTCCAGTTGTTGGTGTTGCGCCAACCACTGCCAGTTGCGGCGGGGGGCAGCCGCAGCAACGAGAGCGAGGACAGGCCCAAGGCATCCCCGCATAATTCAGACAGAGAGATGCAAGTAGGGGCCTTGCCGGGCGGCGGGACGGGCCTACCCCAAGTGCAAGACCTGGGGCAAGCGGGATGGGGCCTCGTTTCTGACACCTTGGGTTCCAGCTCGTCGGGCAATCAACATTGCACGTTCCCTCTTCAACGCGCTGTACGCACCCTTGTCGGGTTTCCAGTCTTGGGGGTGCACACATGTCGTGGGTTCAATTGACAAGCCGCGGTTTGCTTCGCCCAAGCGATCGCGATGATCACGAGTTCTGGGAGTTGATTGACTTTGCAGCGTTGCGTTTCGAGGTAGGGATGGGCACCCGCTAAAGCACGATATCGGGGAAGTGCTAGGGTTGATGTTGTTGTCGTTGTTTCTCACAATCGCTCTAGTCCACAAAAAATGAGGAGCCCGTGGTCTCAAAACCCGGCACATACGACGCCGCGGGGAAACAAAACATAGGGTACAAACCACTCGGAAAAAGAATACAAAATAATAGAAAGAAAAGAACAGGTACCGCACCGACCGTTCGAGAAGGTGTGCGTGTATGCGTCCTTTATTTCTTCACGAATCTTTTTCTGCAACGCTGAACCGCCAAAGTTCAAATTGACTACTACCTTTTCGAAGTAGAAGTATACATTTTGTGGCTCTCTGGGACCTGCCGTCGGTCTTGCTGAGATTCTTACTGCCCAGGCACACAACGCATTCCGTATTTTTTCTGATGTGCGTTTCGGTAGCTTACATGTTCCTACTGTTCCTCGCCGCACAATTTGTTCGGATTTTCTTCTCCCCTAGGGTTCGATGGGGCCGGAGTTCGCCCAGATCCACCTGGTCAGGCCGCACAAGTACTCCATCTGTATTCAGGGCCACCTGATTAGGATGCACAGCTCGGGGCTCTTGACGACGCTCGAGCGACACTGGTACGCGGTCGCGAACGGCATCCTGTACGAATATACTCCCAGAAAGGTGCGTCAGGCGGCGGAGGATGTGATTGACGGACCCTTGTTCGTGCATGTAACATGAGGTAACGGTCGTCACAACTGTTGGGTAGACGTTGTGTTTGCAGTGCATGAGGCAGAGGTGAAGTGGCCCGCACGCTTTTGTCCCTGCCTGCTTTGCCCCTCGTCAAGATTGCGTCGGCTGGCTCTTTAACATATCGAAAGAATGGTATCACGAATCACGGCAAGCTTTCGATCGCTGCGAAGATATTCAATGCGATGTTATATTGTCATCTCGGTACTACTTCCGGCTGCAGTTTTTTTCCTTACGACGAATCACCTCCCCAACACACCACAAACCCATCCAAAGCAGCCAAGCCATGACACACTGCCTGAAAGCACATACCCATACTTGTACCGTTTTGTGTTTTCCATGATCGGACCGTCAACACCCCCACACGCTCAGGACGCACTGCCTGACGGGTCAAACACGCCTCCGCCGCCGGCGGGCTCGAAGAAGTCTGTGCAGGGCGGCGGCGCAACCGCGAGACGGCCCGGTTACCCGTACACGTTGACGACGGTGCTGCCGCTATCGGGGGTCTCCATCAAGACGGGGAAGATAGAGGGTAACGAGCACAGCCTCAAGATCTTCAGGTGAGAGGATCAACGTAGACGGACGTTATCTACGCGATTTACGGACAAAAGAAAGACACGGATGGTTGCGTGCACCACATCCTCGAGCACCTCCCGAGGCTGCTACCTACCGTCTCGCGAGACCGTCTACACCCCTGCACAGCTTGGCGCCAGCCGCGTGCGCTTGACCCTCACGCCCACCATCGGATGCCTCACTGTGGCCAGTTTTTGATATAGCCATCCTGCCCCCTCTCTCTCTCTCTCTCTCTCTCTCTCTCTCTCTCTCTCTCTCTCTCTCTCTCTCTCTCTGCGTGCCCCCCCCCTGACTCCAACCTTACGCTGTTGATCCCTCTCTTCGTTGGGACATACGCAGAGCGCCAAAGCCTGGTGGGCGGAGCCGCGACGCCGGCGTTCTGCCCGTGGTGACTGCGAGCGCCAGGCTTGCCTCTGTGCTGGAGGAAAAAACCGTCGATGAGGTGGTGCTGCAGGCGGACAGGTACGGTTGCCTTTTAGTTTTTTTTTTTTCTGTATCTTCCAATACAATGGTCTAGGGTCTGCCACCATCCTGATCGTGCGTCAAACAGTTGCTTTATCTTTTGTTATTCTTGTGGAGCTCGCTCTTGGTCCCTTCTGTGTGGCCATTATGAAGCTGGTTGTTTGTGGCCCGGTCGCTGAATTGGTGTTTCTCCTTGGTTGCGCTCGTTTCTTTCCTGTTTCTGTCGTACGAACAGCACGAACATGTCGCCTCTGTCATTTCCCCCCCCCCCCCCCCCCCCTCCCTTCTTTTTCCCATGGCAGCCACGCCTCGCTGCGAGAGTGGGTGAACTGGCTCACGTCTCAGAGCAGCTCACCCAGCGGAGGAGGCCTTGGTGGGCAGGAGGAGCTCCTAGAGAGGCACCGCTACAGGAGCGTTTTCGTTGGCTGCGAGAGCCTGGAGGCTGCCGAGGCGCGGGCCCTGTGTGACGGCCTGAGGGGGGCCGTGTTTACCCGGCTGGTAGAAGAACAGTTAAAAGTGTGAACATGGAGGGTCTTTGTTCCTTGTTGCTGCCTGAGTTGTGACACACGCGTCCCTTTCGAGCCGAACCATCAAAGTGACACAGCCAACACAAAGGGGGTAGCGTATTTTGGTGTTGTGCAACCTACCGTGTGTAATGATCCTACGGTGCTGAGTGTTCACGAGAGCTTCGTGGGGTAATTTCTGCTTATTTTTTAACTCAAGCAAACCGACGCTCCATAGAAGGGGGGAGGTGGGGTTGGCTCGGCGGAGACATCAATTAGCTTGTTTATGATGTGTTGTGTTCAGTTCATCGAGCAAGTATGCTGTGACTTGTAGAGAGGCAGCGTTTCAGATATATGCATGCTTATTTGTTTGTCGCGATTCGTGCGGATAGGTAAGTAGCGGAGACGTGTCTCCGTACCATACGTTTCAAGTACAACACATACTGTTGGTATATTCAAACTTGTGTTGTGCAGGTACTAGGGGGGATTTCTGGTTGTTTTTATGCACGTCCGCGCCCTGACAATCGACATTTTTAGGAACAAAGGGGCTCGCGCCTTCAAGCCGTGGTTGTAAATGCGGAAGGAGAAATGAGAGAGGCACGGAGGCAGGCAGCTGTTCTGTCACGCGACAACACCGTGGGGTATACGCGTGATATGAGACTGGAGTATATTGGCATAAACTGTAACTGCGAACACACAAGCCAAAAGGGTGCATGGAAAGGGCACACGTCGTTTGCTGCGACACGGGGGGTCAAGCTGCCACCAGTAGCACACATTGAGGGCGAAGAGCTGCTGCTGCCATTCGTGAGTGATCGAGGGGGGACTCGACTTTTCGACGCTCTTGGCCTCGTGACCGGTGCTTTTCTCTCTTCTTTGTGTGCTGTTTCAGGCCTCAGGCTTGGCCCTCAGCGCTTAGTAGGGAGATTCGTACACTCTGCAACGATTTGCTGGCGGGCAATACTTTTTTCGCTTTGCAGGAAGAAAAGATTAGCACTCCCAGGAGGAGAAGCAGCCGTGACTAATCACTCGAGCGAGTGACTTGAGTTGGTGGACTCGATCGCCCTCGCCCCTCCTGTAAACGCCCCTTTGACTCCTCTCATGACTCCAGGCTCTGCCTGCTGCTGCAGCTGTCGGTCGACATCTACACACGCTTATGTTTTATGCTCCCCACCTGCATGCCAACAACCAGCCGTTGAGCCTCTAGAGGGTGTGTGTGCCCTTGTGTAGGTGACTGCGTGGTGAGTCTCGGAGCCGTACCAGTAAGTCTAACCGGCCGACGGCTATTGGTTCATCAGTCTAAGTTAAGATCTGTATCTACTACTTGCACCCCGCATGGTAACCATGCTCTAATGTATGAAGTCCCACACGTTGCATACATGTAGATGGTGTTCATGTAAAATGATGTTCCCTACCCACTAGCCTAGCCTATTTAGAAAGGCGACCCCCACCCCCCCGTCTTTCAGTCCTCGGCGATATCGTCAACACATGAAACTAGCAGCGTGACTAGTACGTAGGTGCGCTAAGCAGTTCCAATAAACAAGAGTGCCAAGTCAGTGGGATGGTAGACTCAGTTACCCCCCCCCCAGGTATGTTTCCCTACTTACTAGTGCCTACTACAGAACGGTATGTACTTTCTGCGGGAAATTGGAACCTCCTCTTTTTCTTGTTCCTCGTGGATCGCTCTACATTCTACGTAAGAATACAGACCCCGAGCCCGCAACCGACGTTTTTCCGCATTCAACACCAGAATACGGAGTGGACTGCTGAAAAAATAGTCGACCCCCCCCGACCTGAAGAACAGAGCAAGGTCCAACTGTTCGCGGGTTCTACATCATCCCCGGGAAACAACACAACAGGCACCCTCTGGTGCGTTGTGAACAGCCTGCATTCCGAGCAGCCCGTGATGTTTTCGCAAGAGATCGTGGCTCTTTCTATCTGTTTGATGGTGCTGGTCGGCGTTGTAGCCAAAGTTCCATCTGTACTAATCGACCTGAGAAGACCCCGCGCTCGTGCTGCGATTAATCCGCTGTGTTAGACCCAATTTCATCACCGGCGTTAACGGTGTTTTCAAGCTCCAAGCTCGTCCTGGAAGTATTTCCTGGACTAGGGGGAACCTCCTTCAACTCATCATCATGACAGTGAAAGGAACGCCTTGCCACAACCCACGGGAGAGCGATCTCGGGGCACACTCGGTCTTGTTCATCTGGTCGTTTGCCTCATGGGCTGATGATGCCACGCAACCACCGCCACCATCATCAGTGCTTTCCTTCCTCCTCGACCTGCATCTGTGCCACCACCTGCGAGGCGGTTGATATTGGTAGAAGGCGTTGGTGGACGTGGACGTCAAGAAGCACGTGAATCTTTGTCGCCGCCACCGCGGCGTCGTCCAAATAATCCTTGTGAGAGGTTGCCGTGGTCGCGTTGTCGAAACATATTCGCTTTCTCCGTTCCGTGGCGCCCCACACCGCTCACTTTTACTCTACCAAACACCGTTTTGAGGGTAAAAGAGGCCGAAACATCTGCCAGTCTGTCGGCAAACAACAAGCTGCTTTTGATGGTGCGTGTTGGTAGTCGGTCTTTCATGCTTTTGTCATTTTTTTCGGGTGGAACGGGTGCAATACAGGCAGGCGCAAACAATGGCGCTCGCGCCCTAAATTCATCCGATGACCGTGATCGGCAAACTTTTGCCGTCGTCGGCGCTTTGACTAAGTTCGAAGCGTGTCGCGACTATTTCTTGACGAGACCTCGGTCGTTCGTAAAGCTGTGGTAGCGTAGGTAGGCCGAAGTCGGTTGCGGAGAAGGGGCAACCCACAGCGGCGACGAAACAAGTGTATCCACGTTGAAAAAAAATGCAATTTTGCTGCCCTATCGATAAAATCTAGAGTCATCGGCCATCTATCACATGGTATATGTGTTCGGCGGTTCTGATGGCGTCATTTCCCGTTCCATGTGTGTTCCACTATGAACACCAAAGTGTGTACCTCATGTATTTTTGCGTAGGTGACACGTAAATCTAGTAGCCCGAACCGAAAGCGCATCGTCCATTAATCCAACACTTCCCACACTTTCATAGCACCATCTGAGTGCAGTAACAGGGTCGTGATAACCCAACAACAGAACCCCGGAAACACTGGGAGAAGCATAACGCGTTTTCTGCCACCTTTGCGAGGCGTCGGGAGGCATCCTTGTCCTCCGGGTCCGCCTCGATAGCGGCGCGGTAGCACGCTTCCGCGCCCTTCAGGTCTTGCTTTACCTTCACCGTTTGGACAGTCACCAATCGTTTTAGGCAGGAGGGCACGAGTGTGAGGCTCACTCGTTCGTTTCTTCGTGAATATTCGAAGCGCATGCTACGTCTCCTTGCACATTGTTCGGCATCTTCACCCTGAAGGGCAGCTACTTGGGCGACAACGTATGCCATGGAGGTATCATGCAGGGCGCTCGAAAAGGGCTGTCATGCGAGCTCCGCTGGTGTAATGGGCCTCTCGGTACACACCAGTGGTTCGAAGCAAGCTCGCGTCAAAGTGTGCCGTGTACACGATATAGTGGGCGCGGTCTGACGATCACCGATCCCCCCTCCTCCAACAAGGGGCGCAGAGATAGTCCGGACAATTCAGAACCGAGAGGTTGAAGGGGGCCACAGCAGGGCCAGCTTGCTCCCCGCAACATATCCTCCGCTTAAACAAAACACAACCATGGCGAACTACTGCTTCCCTCCTCCCTCTCTCCCTCGGCTCACCTTCTCCAGCACCCAGCCGAGGTTGTACTGCGCCATGCCGTGCTTTGGATCGCACTTGATGGCGTGGCGGTACTGCTTCTCGGCCTCCGCCACGTCCCCCTTGTGGTGCTGCAGGAGGCACCCGAGGTTGTAGTGCGCGTCGGGGGAGCGCCAGTGGAGGTTGATGGCCTTGAGGTAGTGCTCCTCGGCCGCGTCGTAGTCCTGACGGCGGGGCCGAAGAAAGAAGGTGTGCAGCGGGAGGGGTTAGGTTGGGGTCTGCGTGTGCGACATAATGCTTGGTCTCTGTTCTCGACAGTGATTGAACCACCCCTTCCGGAAAAGAGTTGCCACGGGCTGCACTGCTGACGAAAACGAGACAAATCTCCGGCTCTGTTCTACACTCCGACTTTATAAGGATCCCACCGCCAAGGGGTCATTCAGGCGGGATCACGGCAGACGGCCGCTGATGCCACGATTGTCTTGGGAAGGCAACTAGAGCGACGCCCTATAGGCTAGAAGGCTTAGGTGGTTCGATAGGCGGATAGCCCGTGGGAGCTCTGGTGGCGATAAGAGCTTCTTCGGGATGAGAGCGCCAGCAATACGGGAGCAAAATACGGTAGCCCGGTACCTCTGAGACCAAGCTTGTGATAGCACGGAAGTAAACAAACAAGCCTCGAGTTTCTGTCTTCCCGCTGCCGTAAATTAGCACGCGCACACGACCAATAGGAGCGGGGTATATATACTATGGAAAGCACGTTACGCTACAAGACGCGTTCCTCAACCTCAACGCGCACAAGAGTAGCCGAAGCTTGTCGAGTCTCACTACCACGATCTTTGGTTGTCGGTCGCACGACGGGGAAGAACGGCCGTCTCGTGCTCCGCCCGAGGTTCCACCACAAACAAACCTACGACGTCAAACCTCCCGCTGAGACCCGCAATCAGTTCCAGTTCAACGTATAGTTCGGCTCCCTTGTCACCTTCTGTCTGTGGTGTAAAAGGTGCCCCAAGCTGTTGTGGGCAAACGCCGCGCGTGGGTTGATGCGGAGCGCCTCGGAGTAGTGAGCTTCTGCCTGCGCAAAGTCCTGCGGTGTTTCGGCCGGTTCGGTTGGTTTTCTAAGCTGACGAGAATTTCGTGTGTCAGAAAGCGATAGGGCAGAAACACCAAGCGAATCGTAGTCGCCATGGTGGGGACGTTTGCATTGTGATGGTTGTTGTTCTAGAGCAACAACCGCACGGCCTAAAGCGGCTCAACAGGCAGGCAGTACAGGGGGATGCTATTTCCGAGCGGTCCTTTTTTTTCACATCTGCGCAATTGCGTCCTGACACTTCCTCTGTTGGCGAAACACCCGGTGGAGAAAGTCGACCACTTCCGCCCCTCCCGACTGCCTGACGCTTGACGACTGTTTCGCTTCTGTATGTTGTTCTCCGGAGCAGTCCCCTCTTCGAATGTATGTACGCCCCTTTTCTTGAGTCGTCCAGACACGGAAATAGAAATCGTCACCTTGTAGACCGTCTCCATCAGGTACCCCAAGTTGTTGTGCGCCACAGCATCGTTAGGGTTGGCCTCCAGCGCTGCCCGAAGGGTTTCCTCCTCTCCGGCGTACATGCTGATGTTCCTCTTCGGAAACCGAAACCGAAATCGGGCCATCACAGCAAGTTGGCGGGACAAAAAACCCGAATGGGAACAACGTCAACAGACGATTTAGAGATGCGTACAACGGAGGGCGCGACATGCTTGCTATTGGACAGATAGATGCATACGTGAATGGAACGGGAGGCATTGTACGACGCGTTATTCTGTGGTGTTCCGCGATAGAACCCGTGTACCAGGACGAATTGTACGGCGGAGAGGGCATGCATGCTCACGAGAACGGGTGGTGTCTCCGCGGATGGTACCGCCATCACAATATTCTTCTCGTCCTCGTCCGTGATGATGCTCTGCCGCATGCCTGACATCTCAATGTCCCGATTTGAAACTGACAACTGCCCTGCGGCTTTCATAACAATGGACGACGATCGGAACTCGGGAGTGGCGATGCATACACTATGAATTGCCGCCAACTACGTCGAACGACCGGCCCGGCTTAACGTATTTCTACCGCACCATCCCGCCCATATCCCCGCACAACCACACTCCGAACCCAATCATCGTGATACGGCGGACAGACAGAAACGGGAAGCTGGTGATTCTGTTGGCGTACCTTCCTTAGGATGAACTTTGCCGCCACTCCGGCGATCACGATCGCGGCAACGAGTGACACGGACAGGGCCACGGCAAGGGTGACATTCACGGCGGACGTGCCTGACCCGTCTGAATCCGGCATCGGCACCGCCACCCTCGGGTAAGCACCTCCTTCCCACACGTTGTTCTCCTGGCGGAGGTGGTGGCGGAAGGGGAACGGGAGTAAGAGAGAGGACACGGCAGCAGCAGTATGATTAGTCGTTTCGCTGTTGTTGCACGGCTGTGAGGCGGCGCTCACGCGTAGCACAAGTATACGATCACAAATCACAGAGTTTAGGGTTGCCTACACGACGTACATAGCACCAGAGGAAGCTTCGTACGGACCCTGCTACAGCATCATTACCGTGCAAGCGACCAAACGGCACGTCATTAGGCCGTGATCGGGTGTAACGTAGTAGGTTTCCTGGTCCTCATGATTCCACAAGTAGAAAGGCCTCACCTTGTTGGCGACGTACACGGTTTGAAGGTCGGGCGACGCGATGAGGGTGCTCGGCTTGAAGCTCAGCGAGAACCAGTTGGTGCTGATGACGGAACCGTCGCCGCCAACACCAAAGTCGGCTCGAACCCAGAGAATATTGCTATCCGACCAGTCTGCAGACAGAATGAAAATCGTTGGGTCGCGTTGTTGCGTTTCGGAGGGATTTCTTGGCACTGGGTTGAAATGTTGTTTGCGGTCGGTAGGGGGTCTTCCGATTTGACCAGCCCGTACGGGAGGGCAAGGTACAGATCGTGGATCGTGCGTTGGGTCTTGTTGCTCTCTTCTTGCTGCGGTAGGTCTAGCAAAGGGTTGAACACTTGCTGTTTTCCACGAGTTGCTGAACGTGAACTTTGTCAGCCGGGAACAGCTCTAGTTTAATGCAGCATTCGTCAACGTGGCGTTTCCGTGTGTGCTCCAGGACTTGCGCCTACACTAGACCACGTCAAGTGCCACAGAAGTCTGTGCCTGGCGCAGGGAGCTCCCACAAGCTCGTGATGATCCCAGAATCGCGCCCTCACAGGAGCACACCACCGTTTCGAGACAATATGGCTCGGGCATAACCCCACGGTGAGGCACGATGTAATTCAGGCTCAGGCGTGGTGCGGGCAAATTCATGTGGTCTCCTCGTTCCCAACAATACTTGTTCAACCGGGTTTTGTTGCAGAAACTGTGATGTTTCTCTCTCTCTCTCTCATTCTCCCCCTCATCTCTGTGTTGTTGCCTGCCTCCCTTCTTCCCTTCCCCTTTTCCATCACCCAAGCGAGACTGGGAAGGAACCCTCCCGTCGCTGATTGAATACACTTCTACAGTCGAGACAACGAAGGAGCGCCTCCTGAATTCTTGCGAGTTTCCCGCGGATACCGAAGAGTCGATTCTTCGGTGGCATTGTTTTACCACGCGTCCGGTACACATGCATCACGAAAGACGAACGGTCCTTCTGCTAGAAGCAGCCGTGTACGTGGCCGGCCTAGGGTGAGAATCGAAGCGATTAACAATGACCAACAACATCCCACGATTTCTTCGACAGTAGCTCATGATGACTTCTTCTCACCTGCGACGTAGATGTCCCCCGAGCCATCAGAAACGACCAGAGCGGACCATGTCTGCAGACAATAAAAAAACACATTCTCGCACACGTTGTAAGCAAGCGCGAGGCTGCAGGGGGCGCATATTCACGGAGTGGCTTGCTTCGCTCACTGGGCATTGGCCACGCGTTGCTAGATGGATGGAGCACAAGTCCCTACCTTCTCACACTGACGCGTCCTGTTCTTGGGCATCCTCTACTGTTGCTCTTTCATAGCGTACATCAAATCGTCCTGGCAACCCTAGCTACACCTCGCCTGTTCCATGGGCCGTGAGCCGAGCAAGGTTGCTTGCAACGTGTTGGAAAACGCTGACAATGATTTGCACGTGAGGTGTCTTGTGAAAAAACCTCGGCGAGTTTCAAGGGACACTGCGGAAAGCGTGCGCGATACACGCACGATAGTCTCGATGACAAGGGTGACAACTGTACAATATCAACATTAACAACAACAACAACAACAACAACAACAACAACAACAACAACAACAACAACAACAACAACAACAACAACACGGATGCCGCCGGCATAGGGACATGCACCTTAACGTCAGCGAAGGCGAGCTTCGTCATATGGCTTCTTCGGACCAATGCACGCTCGAACGGAGGAGTACAAACATTCGATCCCTACCTTGTCGATGTTTATTGTATTTCCGTCCGGGTTGTCGGTGTTTATGAGCGTGGTCGGCGTTAACGTTCCCGTGTCCAAGTCTCTCTTGAGAACCGAAATCACGTCGTCGCAGGAGTCCAGCCCAACGACCCAAGCCTTTCACATGCAAACACGGGAGCAACGAAGAGGAGACGGGTAGAAAGACGAGGTCGTGATGTGCGCGGAGACGAATTGTTGTGGGTATGAAAGTAAGCCGGAGGTACCACAGTTGTTTGGTTCGTTTTTCGTGATGTGCTCGCATAGATTTGCAGCTCCACGAGTCACACGACAGCAATCCGTGGTATATGTGATACTCTTCGGGCTGCTCGTTGGACCATATATTTCTACCTTCCAGGCGGAAGTCGTCGAGTGACATTGATGTTTTTCGCGCCTTCGCGCCTGTGGCGGCGTGATTACGCATCTGTGTGATCAGGGGCAAAGGATTAGCCCCCTGCTCCCCAACGGGGCGGGCGGCCAGAATGTGACGGATAGATGTGATGCAGACCAAGAAGTAGGGTGAGGTTGAAATGGATAATCAACAGGTGCTTTTTT
This sequence comes from Ectocarpus sp. CCAP 1310/34, assembly GCA_902602495.3. Lineage (NCBI taxonomy): Eukaryota > Phaeophyceae > Ectocarpales > Ectocarpaceae > Ectocarpus > Ectocarpus sp. CCAP 1310/34. Next base: position 23,625 of record CACKRE030001192.1, on the reverse strand, counting down.
TGCATCTACATGAGTCCCAGTATGCCTTTTCTCCGTCTCTCCTTTGCTCACCCCGTCTTCTGTGAAGGACAGGGACTTGAGGCAGCCCAGGCCGTCGCCGTTGCGGGGGTCACCGCTTAGCTCGTCCTGGAAGGTCAGGCTGCCCGTGTCCCCATCGCGGCGGAAGTTGGTGACGGTGTAGAGGCAGTCGTCGGCCACGTACACGTTCGCGCCGTCCGGGGCGACGCCCAGCCCGTACAGGCACGTGAAACCGCCGACCGTCTGAAGGAAGAAGATGGAATTGGCAAATCGCGCTTGTGCGGCGTGCATGTTTAGTTCAGCCGGGGAGGGGAAACATCTTACTGGTACGAATTTGGATATTGTCTCGAAAGGGGGTCATCCTAAGAGTACCAATTTGGCTGTATTTCGATATCGCCCGCGTGTTGTGGGGTTGGCTCGGGCGGAAAAAGCGGCGGCTCCTGCTCGCACGACGTTCCACACCACGCGATGAGCACTTCTATTTTCGGGAATTTGGAGTGCGGGGGGTGGGAAGGCATACTTTCCTAGCGTGTGGTGCTGTCTTAGAAGGTTCGACTTACGTAACCGGAGGGTGGCATCACGAACATCGACACATTCACCAAGAGTAGGAAGCGTCGACCGAAGCAAAACGTTCTTGCTGACGAGCTTCGCACAGAATGATTAACAAAGGACGCGAAAAAGAGGTTAGAAAAACAAGAAGACGAAAGGTTAAACTTCGGTGGTGGCGTAGTAGTTTCCTGGTGACGTTACACCAGGTCGAATTTTATGGCATTGACCGCCCGTACTCCATCACGGGAATGCACGCCAGCGAACCAACTCAGTGTGGCTTGTTGTTGAACGGGGAGAATGGATGGGTCAGTGTGGCTTGTTGTTGGCGAAAGGAGGATAAGCGGGATTGCGTGGAAGGGCATGTTACCACCCAAGACGCTTGTGATGCGCAAGACATGATGCGACCGGTACTACCACATCCGCTTCATGGAAAGTGTAGAAGGCCTCGTTGCTTGATTTATTGGCGTAGGGCCGCGGATACCAATAATTGTCCGAGCCGTGTGTACGCCGAACGTAAATGTTTCGTGCGTGCCTTGTTTGTTGTCAGGCCTGCGCACCTCACGTACATACGGCCGGCAGAGGTTGCTAGAACATGCCAGGGTACGGTGAAGGCGACAGCAGCAGCACACAGCACAGCATTCACCTGAGACACGACGAACCGTGAACCGTCGTAGGTGTAGTGGGTGAGCACGCTCCGGTCGTCATCTATCGCGTATAGGTCCTGTTTTGGATTCGAAGCAGAATTTGAAGGGTCGCCCGCGTCAGAATCGTGATGGCATTTTGGCCGCGGTCTATCACGGATGGCTCGTATTCCAGGTTGGAATCCAATCCAACATCCATGCGTCCAGAGTATTGGCCGAACACTGGGTATAGGTCAGGTGCTGGTATGAGGAAAACAGAAAGAACAGGTTCAAGAGCAACAACGACAGCAACAACAGAAACGATAGCAACAACAGCAACAACAGCAAAACAACAGTAAAGCAACAGCAAAGCAACAACGACAGCAACACCCACCCTGGAGCTAGAGTCAGGAAAACCTGCTCGGATGATCCCACGGTGGTCATCCTCCTGCAGGAGCTGCAGGTCACCGTCGGCGGAAATGCTGTACACGAACGAACGTACCGGAGCGCAACGTTCGGGGGAGAGAGGTGGTTCGGAGGGAGGACGATGTGCCGCTATGATAAATAGGTGTACGCACCCTGTGTTCGCCCATAGCGCATCATCAGACAACGTTAACGCAGGGGCACGCTGCAACTTTGCTCACAGAGATCTCTGACAGTTTGATATCTACCAAAAGAGAACGCGTTTTTAGACAACGTGAACGAAGGGACACGCTGCAACTTCGCTTACAGGGATCTCTGACAGTTTGACATCTACCAAAAGCAAGCGCGTAAATTAGACAACGTGAACAAAGGGACACGCTGCAACTTCGCTTACAGGGATCACTGACAGTTTGAACTCTACCAAAAGCAAAACGAAGTTTTTTTTCGTTATTGCATTTCCCGAAGGGTTTGAGACAGAAAAATTTTTGCTGATGCTTCGTGAAACCCACGGACAGCTGTGCCGGCGGTGCCGACGAAGCCTCGACAGTGCTCATAACTTGTCTCATCAAGGTCGCGGCTTCGCTGGCTGCACCCACCTGAAGACACCGAACGTCCCCCTGCCGAGCCCTCGGCTGCCGAGCGTGATCAGCTTCGACCCGTCTGGAGTCACGACGATTTGCTCCACGGACTACGAGAGAAAAAAATGGTCAGGTACGATAAGGCCGAGAGGACCGTTGCCGGGGGGACCACAGAAATGCGCGTGTGTCGGTCTTGACACTGCTTTGTGCTACATTGTCGAAGAATGAAAGACAAACAGGCTTGGAAACTGCTTGGGAACTCTGGCAACGTTCTTGGTAACGTCTTTGGGTCTAGAGATGAAACATGTAGCCACAGACAACAGTCCAGTTTCACCATGTGTCCACTGGGTGAACGCTTGGTTGTAGATGAGGACTACAGAAACACAGCGTGTTCGCCCGACATGGCACTCCGTCTCTTTTGATGGCACTCCACGTGCAGGTTCTACGACTTGCCTGTTCGGGCGACTGTGGTTAATCTTACGTCTTTGGAGCTCACGCTAGGCATTCACTTTGGAGGCATCGTTTGAGCATCTTAGTTCTTCAGAAGAACCATTTAGACAATACCAGCTCTGGTGCACGTGTCCTGCCAGATGACAAGGCAGACAGTGTTGACCGGCACATAGAAACGTACACTGTACCATCGCCTCGGCTCTCAAAGTTACGTATACCTGAAGAGCTTCGTCAAAATCTGAAGCAGCCCAAGCCCTAGTCATTGTGAGCGATCCGTCTTCCGGGCTCCTCGCCAGGTGGATCAGCCCGCCCAGCTCCCCCCCGACGTACACGCCTGTCCCATCCGCCGACACCTTTCATAAGTTGGGAGAGAAAGCATGCACAATCCAGAGGTCCGTGCCATCAAAGGCGTTGTCAAAGTGCATTCACAATGCCGGTCAAGCCAAAGGTGGGGCTCTCTCGGCCATATCCATCAGTCAAGGGTGCCGCTACACCGAACGTCGCTGGTACACGTTGGGAATTTACAGTTTCAATGAAATCCCTCCGTGCGACCGAACAATGAGAGACAAGAAGCCGTGTAGCGAGACAAAATTAGTTTCTGTCGGAGCGCTTTCTCGGCCAGCGCAGTACGACGAAGCACCGCTCGGGAGCGAGTTGTCGCCCGCAAGGGCATCGACATAGCTGAACTTGCTCTACAAGTATCACCGAAGACGAGCGATATGCTAGTGTTTTCTCTCTCACGACGATTTCACTGCTTGCGGTTCTACCAAGTGTGACTGAATCAAGTTGAGTCTGCAGTCAAAACCGGTCGGGGTTCCTGGTTCGGCTGAAGCCCTGCAGCAATCTCTTACCCCGATAGCCGAGGCCGGGTTGAACGACGTGTCGTCGAAGGGGTTGTTTAGTGACGATCCGGTCAAGTTCACGGAGTATCCGCGACTCAGGCCTACGTGGGAAAATAACGAGGAGCGCGCATTCAGGGGTTCCATGCAATGCGAGTGAGTATTCCGCATGTAGACAGACGGATCAGCGGGCAGCGGGGACAATGACGCCTAGCGTATCGCTGGGGCTCCTACGGGTGGATACTTCGAGCAGAGCCAACTGAATGTCTTTGTTGAAATCGAGGGGAATACAAACCCGTCGGACAAATGCAGCATCTGCTAGCATCGAAAAAGTAAGTACGCGCAACCTTACGAATAACTAGGGCAATCAACGAAGACGTGAGGAGATGAGGTGGAAAAAGCAAGGGATGTGCGGAAAGGCGAGTGTACAAGGAGATGGTTAGAAGAGGCTGATGTAAAAGAAACGAAGGTCGGTCGCGGGTGACTGTCCGCGGCTCATAATGAAGGATGTGTAGGTTGATTGGGAATAGGAAGGCGCACACCGGAGATATGTGTCGGGATGATAAAGGCAAGGAAAGAAGCTCTGGAAAAAACCTCCGGACATGGGGAGGTTGGTACCGGCGAAAGACGGTACAGTCCATTGAGACGGACATGACGGTCATTGCGCCGTGACCGAATAGTTAGTTCGTTGAACCCAGGACGCACGGTACACGCGCAAGTCCAAGATGAAATACAGCGATGTGACGATGAGCGAAGAGGTAGTTCCCCTCGGGTATGAAAGGACGTCGGATGTTCACGGAACGGAAGGACTCGGAAAAAATCCATCCATACTATCACGAGAGGGCCCCGTTGAAGAGATATGATATGAACAACTGCCGAGAAGCATTGAAGGCAAAACAAAAAAAAATGAGGACGACGCGAGGATGAACATCATGACCCCCCGAAACGTACGTCAATTGACGAAAACAAAGCCGACGTAACATGGAAGTATCGTTTTTTTGGGTTGCACGAAGCGAGCGTTCCGAAAGCACAATGGCTTCCATCATTGATCAAAAGGCATACGGAAATATTTGTTGGAAACAGGGCCCAAAGACGAAGTCAAAACAGTACGCTTATCAGAAGTTGGGCGGCGCTGATGTCCAACAGATGATAGAACATGTGAAACATGAACATGCGAACAGCCACCGTTGCTGTCACATCCCAAAATATGAAAACACCTATAAGTAACTAAAAGGCATAGACTACGGAAATATTCGTTCTTGGCGGAAGGGTTAACGATGGTGGTACGTTCGCCAAATGGATATGTTGGTGCTACGAGGCCAATCTGAATTGCATTGTTGAAGAATAAATCGTTAAAGGAAGTGAAGCGAAGGAAGCGCAGCACTCATGCGGCATAACCACCGGATCACAGAACACTATACAGCGAGAAACGGCGCGGTCGGGCCAGAGAGAAAATATAGGAAACCATGGATATAGGGTAAAATGTCTCGAACGATCGGAAAAAAAACGGTGACACATACATGTACGACACCCGATACAAAAAATAAGACAGAAAAAATGGATGGGCGAAAATCGGAACAATGGCTGGAAAATAGGATGAGACTGACGACATGTCCGAAAATCTGGCCATGAAACGAAACCCAGTAAGTATAAAAAACCAACACGGGAGGCACATGACGGTGCGGTTTTCTACGTGTCTCCGACATGAACGCAACAAAGTATCTCCCCACGAAATATAACGTGGTGTAAGTCGTGCTCTAGGTACCAGCGACTTTGAAAACAGCGTTGTTGACCGTGTCGTACCCATCACGATTGATTCTGTCCTGTGTAGTCAAAATAATCATCCCATTCGACCTACGCACTCGGAAAAGTCGACGTACAAACGACCGTGCGCTAAAGGATCCAGCGTGCCAACCCTTGCCATGCAACCAAAACCAACATAAAATCAACACGAAGACACACGACGGTGAGCTTTGCTACGTGTCTCCGACATGAACTCAAGAACAGTATCCCCCCACGAAATATGACGTGGTCCACACGTGCTCTATAGGTAGCAGCGAGTTGAAGACGACATTGGTCACTTTGGCGACTCATCACGAGTAATTGAGTTCTGGTAAAAAATAATCACACGATTCGACCACCGCCCTCGGGAAAGGGTCAACCAACGAATGACCGTGCACGAAAGAATCTAGCGTGCCAATCCTTGCCATGCAAGCAAACCCAACATAATAAACAACACGGGAGAGACGGTGAGCTTTGCCACGTGTCTCCGACATGAACGCAAGTACGGTATTCCCCACGAAATATGACGTGGTCTAGGTGTAGCAACGACTTGAAAACAACCTTGTTGACGATGGCGTACCCATCACGATTAATTATGTCCTGTGCATTTAAAACAATCATCCCATTCGACCTACGTACTCGGCAAAGCCGACGTACAAACGACCGTGCGCGAAAGGATTCAGCGTGAGGTTCAAGCAAGCACGGTCAAGCGTTTGTCCTTGGGCACGGTGGACCGTGACGCATAAACATGAGCGCACGGGGAATTGGACCCTGTTCGCTGCTACGCCCTGCCATGTCACGAAACTGAAATCAATATAGCAACAACAACAACAACAACAACAACAACAACAACAACAACAACAAGCAGGCGTAGTGACAGCAGCACGCCCGGCGGGTTGAATACTGGGTGCTGTAGTCGCTGCCGAATGTTCTGCTTTTCGCCACCAGTGTGCATTGGTCCGAGGAAAGAAGAAGCTGTTATATTTCCTGAATGCAAACGATCTTTGCCGCAATATGGCACATGGTGTGTAGTCGCCTGCGTTCGTCGTCTTCGTCGGTAGTGGCGTGTCGTCCATCGGTGACGGACACCATGGCATCAGACTTGGTGATGCTAAAACATTTACTTGAGGTCGATGGTAGGGGTAGAGGCGTGTGATGGTGTGTACGTGTGCACCGGTTGCCACGTTCGGCGAGACTATCGGGAAAGCAATTCGGAGAACAGTGAACGATCTTCAGGTTTCCTTCGTTCCCTGTTGTTCTCGAGTTTTGTGATTGTGGATTTCTGGACGTACCATATGGTGGGCACGATCTTTACCCATCCTTACTACAATGTCGCACATACCGTATGCACTCGTGTAGTTGTTGATTGCCGATTCTGTCCTCCTGTACGAACCTACAGCAGTGTAGTGGGCACACCCTCGCTGGTGCTGTATACACAGTGTAATTTGCATGCCGAGGGTGTGCTGGTGTGCTGGTGGAACGCTGTACACAGGTTGCTTGTAGGTTTGTAGCAACACACTGACACACGTTCGCCCTCTACGCGCCGTCAAAGGTGAAGGAATGGGTGGAGTGATATGATGAAGACGCATGCGCGGTTGTGCCGTTTCGTGCTGTGTTGTTGCTTACAATATACAAGTGCTGCTGGCTGGACATGTAGACCACATGTATGTGCGCATATATATGTCCTGACCACCAGCTGCTGACAGTCCTCCAGTGTACATCTGCTAGACTGCCGTTCTCTCCGACGCGTTTTGCAGTGAGTACGCTCCTCCAATCCTCGGATGGCGTCTATACATGGTCAGCGCCGTGCTCATATCCACCAAAGACTCTGTTCTTGGCTTTCATACGATCAGAAGCTCTGTTCTTGGATTGGTACAGTGCAACATCAATTCCTCGTGAAGCGTCAGCTCTGTCTCTCGAATAAATCAATACCGTACTATACAGCAGTAAGGGTAATCTACATCGGCAGATGCTGCTTGTGTAACACGACCCTATCGTGTGGCCTGTTCGTAGTCGTGAGTCGAATACAGATTTGTTCATGAAGGCCGAGGACACGATTTTCTTGTGGGATGGCGTCTATGTTGTCTCTGTAGGCTCTGGGTTTTTCGCTGACCGCGCTGAGAATTGAAAGCTTGCTTTGTGAGGAATGGCCCTGGAAAACGTGGAAACCTGTGACCAAGCACCATTTTGGCAATATTTACGATATTCCGGCTTCTACTGTTGTGCTTCACGAAGCTATTCCGGCGAATCTATCCATGATACTTCTTTTCACGGCAACCTAGCGATGTCCCGTGACAAGCACGCGATGTTCCTGCTACCAAACAACGTGAACTTTATTTGTGTGAAGGCATACGGTCCTTCCTACGGTAGCAACTTCAAAGCAATAAGGTATTTGCCCTGTTGCCTCGCGGAAAAGTTCCTCGCTTGAGCCTTTCTGTGTTTGTATGCATAATCTGACACGTTCATGCTTGACCAAAACCTGTTGTGGAAACGCATGGCAAACGTTCTCCGGCAAGCTCTACGTGGACATAGCTCTGGCCCACTGGATTTCCAACGTGTTTGGCCGACTCCCCCTTGGGCCAGGCAACACAACTATTTACTGTTGTAAGTCTCCGACAACAAAAATTAGGGAGAGGAGTGTTCACATTCATCGGTGCTCGAAGTGTCGAAGGTCGTATGATAACGCTCTTTGCTGCATTCATTTCTTGTGGAGGAGCTGAATCCTTGACATCACTCTCACCTGTTAGGTTTCCTACTTGCTGCGCCGAAGCTCCCTCCGCCGTGAGCAAACCAACCAGCACGCCCAGCACTGCTGTGGCTGACACGGTCACCCTGCTGTTACTCTTCCGGCTCATTCGAGCCTTGCTTCTTCCACGAATAACGTTGGGCAGGTCTTCTGCTCGCGGACCAATAAAACCCTTTCCTTCAGCAAAAGAGATTCTGCTGCTGCTCCAACCATGAGCCGCCGCCCCGATGGTTTGGTGGTGAGTTTTGCGCTTCCCTCGGCGTAGGCAACAATGCCGCCGACGCCGATGCATTTCCGCCAACCCCACACTACTTCCTCCTCAGTAGTAGCACCCAACCACCACTGTATGCTTTAGTGTTTTGGCTCCCGTAAACTGTTTTTTGTCCTAAACTGAATAACACGGCTCTGTCGCCCGTACTGCTGTATGTCTTGCTCGCCCGGCCGCCTGCGCCCTATTGACACAGGTTACTGTTGTAAATGCTGGTACTTTGCCGAAGCGCGCGTCAAAGTTTATGGTCAGAAGAACCTCTCAGCCACTCTTATTTACGCGATGCATGCCGTATGGTGCACACACGTGGTGTACACACCAGGCGTCTTACTCAACTCCTGGTCGCACTAGCAAAGTGGTCAATCCAGTGGTCGTATTTCGCCACCAAACATTTGACGGTTTTGAAGCGAACCGGCCAAGGATTCGCCGCGTTCGGTTTGGTTCTGATCCGAAAAAATATTCGGATGTTTGCCCGTGCCCCGTACATATCATTGAAACAAGATGTACACACACAAAAAAACCTTTTGTCGATGCTAACAACGACACAAAACCTAACATGTCCGGCTATATCAAATGCACACCATCCCACAGTCTAATCCCATAGGGGTGCCCAGACACACACCCGACGAACCAACTACCCAACACCTTCCCTCTACACCTTCGAAGCCTTACACACCGGTCGCCCCGGTGGTCTAGTGGGTAGCTCGTAGCCTGATGCTCAAGGGCCAGGTCATGGGTTCGAGTCCCGGCAGAGTGAGTTCTTTTCTCACTAAATAAATCCTGGTCTAGGATGAAAGCGACGCGCTGCAAAGCTCGTTTGTTAGTAAACCACAATCAATCGACTTCGTAAGTCGCGGGGGAAGGGATTGCTGTACCCTTCTCGCGATAAAACTACCTCAATCAGGCAGAAACCGCAGGAGGGGGTCCAGCCCCCCCCTCTTATGTGACCCCGGTTGGGTCGTCTGGCTGGTAGAAGTGGAGGATAGGGACCAGAGGGGCAGACGACAGAGTCCAATGATGGGAGAAAAACAAAAACTAAAACAGATAGTCTAGATACAAGACAGCTACCAGACTCTGTCTCGTTGACCCTGTTGTTACGCACGGACGGGGAGAAATCACTGTGTGCTACTCTCGGGAAATCAATCGTGGAAAAAAAACAGAAAAACTACACTCATCATGTAGACTAGACTAGACTACACTACTCCTGCAGCAGTAGGCACCACACTGTTGCATTTGCCATATATATTGTTGTTGTTGTTGTTGTTTCTCACATTCATTAGCTCTGAAAAAAAGAAGATTGGGAGCCCGTGGTCTCAAAACCCGGCATACACGACCCCACGAAGAAACAGAAAAAAATAGGGTACAAAAACCACTCGGAAGAGAAACAAAATGATAGAAAGAAAGACCAGCTACCGCACCAAACGAGAAAGAGCGTCGAGGAGACCGATCAAAATAAAATAAAAGGAGAACGGGGAACGCTTCCCACACCCGCCTACAACGCCGGAGGGTTCCGTGCCGGGTTCCCGCCGACCAGGCATCCCCCGCCCTGCACCACACCCCAGGGGGTGCAGCAAGACGGGGGGCGAAAAACAAACACATATATATCCCCACAAAAAAATTAAAAATCGAAGGACAACGTACACCAGTACCAGGTACTACAGCAGTGCAGTATGCACCAGCGCATTAGTGTAGGGTAGGCACCGCACCAAAGAGGCAGCAGAGGTGGCAGGCAGCCAGCAAAGGAAAAAACAAAAATAACAAGGAGCTCGAGGTATCGTCCAAGATCATCGTAGAGAGGGCATGGAGAACAAGAAAGAAAGAAAGAAGAAAAGCACAAAGAGAGGCCGGAGGCAATACTAAGAGCATACAGCTTACGGCAGGGAAAAGGGAACACAGGGTGCGACAACATCATCAGTTGGGTACGTCGTTCGCCGCAAGCGCGGCCTTGGCCGCCCTACTCGCTTCTACAGCAGCGTCCGGTCGCCGTTTCTTCCCCCCCCCCGCCGCTTCCCCGATTCTCTTTCTCTTCGGGCCCGGGGCGGCCGTGCTCTCCGTCTCTGCTTCCTCCGCACGCTGGCGCTGGCGCTTCGCGGATGCTTCCGCCTCCTGTCTGTGCCATTTCCATATATATATATGTTGTCGTGGTAGACTACCGCACACATGAACATACACGCACGTACACATTACATATATGTGTTCGGCATCCAAAAGCTGGGAGTGACCACCACCACCACAAACAAGCAAGATCGATCGTGGATTCGATTTCCTGCACTCATCTTCGGGCTTGTGCACCCTTTTCTTGCTACGTGTGCGTGTTCTTTGAATCTTCTGATGGCTTCAGCATTTTTATGACCACGGACCGCGTCTTTGCTAGATATTGGGATAGCAATTGACACGAGTTGAATGTGACGACAACAACAACAACAACAACAACAACAACAACAACAACAAAAACAACAACTCATCACGCCAATCACGCCCAAAACGGCAAAGAAAGCCACCGATGATCAAAGAGGGGAAAATTTCGCTGGAAAGTTTTAAAATTTGAACATGTAGACTAGCCTAGACTACAAGTCTAGCCTACGGTTGGTTGCATATAGCGAGTCCCTTCTCAAAGATCCTTCGCTCTCTTCCGAGGATCTTCGGTCTCTTCCGAAGATCCTCGCAAGAGGCGGGTTCCGAGCTAAAGACGAATCACCTTTCCCACCTCGGAGAAGAAGAAAAAAAAAAATTGACTTCGCAGATCGTTCTCAAACGCCCAAAAACGACGTTTAAAAAAAGTTCCCAAAAAAAAAAAGTTCCCCTTCAGCCCGAACTTTTTTTTTCGCCGCATTGCCGAACTTTTTCGCCACGGGAATCGTCGCCAATCGATTCCGCTTGGTCGAATTAGGGGGGGTAGAGCCACTCAGAAAGTTGGTCAGACAAAAAGTGGTGGTGGGAAGCGGGCTTGAAAATGCTGCGCGGCCAGGGCCCAGCGGTGACTGCCGCTGGCGAATGTACACGCATCATGTATGCTGGCCAAACAAGATACGAGGTTATCCACAAGTGGTCCCCACACGAACGAGGAATCAAGCTTCGCACCACCTTGTTGGACAGCAAGAGGAAGGGCAGAAAAGCCGCGGAGAACACAGGCTACTGCGAGGCTAGCGAAGTGGTTTTGTCCAACTTGGCCCGCGAAAAGGCTGACGCCATCATGGCGGGCAAGCGAAACGCAGCTCGGAAGAACGGCATACCACAAGGCGGCGGAAGCGGGGGTTGCGGGGCAGACAGGGTTATGTCCTGCCCCGTCATCGCCGCCATCCAGGGTTCGCATGAGGGATTGAGGACACGTTCTTCTGCCACCACCAACCCGGCTGCTAATAACCCAGAGGTAAGCTGCGCGTCCGGTTGGGCAAGTACGATGTGTGGTACTGCTGTAGCACGGGTGCTGCTGCCTGCTGCCTGCTGCCTGCTGCTGCCTGCTG
>CACKRE030001191.1:14816-26034 GCA_902602495.3 Ectocarpus sp. CCAP 1310/34 | reverse complement strand
TATGCTACTACACACATCCTACAGCAGTAATGCGCTGTATTTCAACAGCGGATGTCGGGCATCATACCTGTGGGGTTTGATTTGATTCGGTGGGGCACGCGGCTGGAGCCCTGAGGCGTGAAATGTTTTAGGGCTTTTGTTTTTGATTTGCTCATTTGATCATCATCACTGACGGGCTTGCTTACTTAGTCTAGGCGTTCAAAACGTGCGTTGTGTTTGGAACTCCCAGGGCTAATATCCACCGCCAAGATTCCATGGAGGGGGAGGGAGGGAAGTGGCGCAAACGTATGTATGTTGCCGCAGTAGGAGCATCGGCACACGCGCAGCATTTCCCAGCTTTTTTTTTTAGGAGTGTCCAAATCGGGTACACCCGGCCCCAACCCGGCCATTATCGGGTACACTTGTTTCTCACAGTCGGCAGCGCCCTCCTGGCGCCATCTGATTGGCCGACGCCCGCCCCTACCCGGCCCTGACCCTATTCCCACCGGGTGCACCCGATCTTGGCTACTCACCCCCCGGAGTGGTACCCGATCTTACTCTCGCCTACCCGAGAATGGCTGGGCTATTCGACCAACAGACCACCAGCAGACCACGCTCACGAACACCAGTCACCAGCATCCCGCACTCGAGTTCCGACGCTTCCGACGGCGGGCGGAGGCGGAACTAACGCGGCTAACGCGGCGGAAATCTCGTTTGAAGTGAATCTCTCTCCTGCAAGACTCCTCCTGCAACCCACCGCCGACGGCGGAACTCTCTCGGTTCTCGGTTCGTATCGGAGAGGGAGGAGAGAGAGGGCCAGGCGGGCGGTGGTGGATGAATACCTCTCAATACCTCACGTGATCACTTCAGCTGCACGCAAATACATGACGCAGCTCAGATATGTCCACGGAAGCATCAGGCACAGAAGCATCAGGCACAGAAGCATCAGGGTGTCGCTTTCGTCTAGAATACATGTATGGACACATCAAGACCGGAGGTGTATGGCACGTTGTTGTGTACGCAGAGGGTCGTTCGTACACAGCAATGCAGCAGCAGCAGGCAGTGGATGCCGTGGTTATGTCTCGATCAAGACCGGAGATATATGACACATTGTTGTGTAGGAAGGGGATGGTACAGTAATACAGCAGCAGCAAGCAGTGGATGCCGTGGGACCTCGGATTAAACAGCGATAATCCTTCCTTGACTTCGACCTCTTGTGAGTACGTGGGGGAGACAAGGAACTGCGGGCTTGCCACAGGAGATAGTCTAGATGTGGAAAGATAGAGAGAGTGGTGGTACACGCAGCATGAACGCTGTCCAAAGATGGCTGGTGGTGATGTAGCACGCGCCTTGCGAGAGGACCGCGGTGTTCTCTACTTCATCGCTCATATTCTGCCGATGCTAGTAGACCGTTCAGGTACGAGTGCCGAGATTAACCACGAGAGACTTGGTGGGGAGCGAGATCTACTTGCAGGAGCGAGATCTATGGTCCGTTCGGGCAAATATTCACAATATTTTCCCCTGCACAAAGGTGCATGTTGGATAAACCGGGTAGGCCGAAGCTTGTAGGTTTGTGGAGAAAGGCAGCTCGGCCAGTGAGGGCCGAGATGGGAAAGTCTTGTATTAGAGAGGGAAGAGGGAAGGGCAGAGGGATTCAGCTTGCAGGGATACGCTGATGCGGACTTTGCAAGCAAGGCAGCAGACCGTAGGTCGGTATCAGGGGGGATCGTGACGTGTGGAGGAGGCGCTGTGTCTTGGTTTTCCAGAACGCAAAAATGCGTCACGCTTTCGACGACAGAAGCAGAGTACGTCGCGCTAGGCGACGTAGTGAAGGAGATTTTGTTTTTGAGGCAGATTTGGCGTTTCATGTTGCCGCAGGTCGGCATGCCGTGCATCCCCGTCTTCGAGGACAACCAGGGGGCGATTCAACTAGCGCAGAACCCCATCTCAAACTCGAACTCGAAGCACATTGATGTAAGGCACCATTTTCTCAGGGAACTGGTAGAGAGGAAGGAGATTTCGGTGATTCACGTGCCGTCTCCGTACCAGCGTGCAGACTTTCTTACGAAAAGTTTGCCCAAGGATGCGTTCGAGTCTCACCGTGATTTTGTGATGAATTTGGCATGAGTTTTTATTATTTTTCTGGGTTTGGCTTTCGATTTGATTGTTTTGCTTTCCGCGCTAAGTTATTTTCACGCGCGATGAAGCAGTATTCATGTTTCTTGGACTTGGTTTTCGTGTCATATATTTTGGAAGTAATCTTGATCGCATATATTCAGGAAAAGACGTCTTTTGGTTGAGATATCCGATATTGTTTCGTAGTTTGCAGTGAAGATACTGTTGCGAGCAGGGGGGGTGTAAGATATACTCGCAGCAGTCTCTAGACGTGAGGATCCTCGGGGATACGTGTTGAGAATTTCGTATGTTGATGGGTACCACCGATGCAGATACGGGGACCCTTTTGGCCTTGGTTGCGGTGTTGAAGGCTCGCGCATCTAGCGCACTGCTTTCGCTCTCTCCACCGCTACCGCCGTCTCTCTCCAATCAACTTTCCTTCTCCAACGCTTTCTCCACGCCAACGCAATCTCAATCTCTACCTCTCTCTCTCGGCCTAACACGGCCGACTACCCACTGCCCCAACAGACGCCCAACACGGGCTTGCTGCACCCCGCGTAGTTTACCTTTCATGTCGATCCTCTACTTGTAACTCTAACTCTTCAGGGTAGCACCCTAAGTTCATTCACGACTCATTGCTGTTGTCGGCAAGTAACGAGCGTGCTCCGCAGCACAGATTTTTATTGCTGAAACGTTACAATGCTTGGGGAATAGGTGCAAGATGTCACGAAGCTGGGTAGCGGGACTTAGGGGTGCTTGGATGTGGATTACGTACACCGCACGCAAAGCTACGTGTATGGCATGATTACGAAAGCACTACTGTATGCATACAGCAAGTACGCTGTAGTGTCGACGATCACGCATTGACATCGAAATACCCAAAGTGGGGTGTGCATTGTTGTACACCACGTCCACCTTGCACGCAATGATTTCAAGCTGGAGCCGACACGTCTTCGCCACCCCCAGGTTTCCATGGCAAAAAAGGGCACACGCAGCAGGAGCTTGCACCCATCCTCCCAGGTTCGACCCATGGAGGCAAGAACATGCAACTCCATTTAAAAAACAACGACGCGGAACAATCACGATTTGGTGGAGCGGATCATGCGCGGAGAGCGACACTCAGCAGCCGTGACGCTACATACCTCATGACCAGCCTCTGCCAGATGTTCCGCCAGGAGAACCAGCGGCTTTGCATGGCCATAGCAAGGCACGCAGCAGAGCACGAGGCTCAGAGGAGGACACGCCATGACGATGTGCGGCGTGTAGCTGTAGGAGAGGCGTGACTGATCTCCGCGCGCGACGTTTTCGGAGATTTGGGTGTTGTAATCGTTGGCGTTTTCGCCCGTTGAGAGTTGACGAAGAGAGAGGAAAGAAGAGCAGCGACACCACGCCCCAACCCCAGCAGCAGCAGCAGCAGCAGTTCCTGCTGTGCTCACCATCCCCACTGAATAGCAAGACATCGACCACGTCACCGACCCTGCTGTGCAGGGTAGGGGGTGTTGGCCGCAGCAACAAGACGGCTGCAAAGCACACACAGAACGGTCCTGGGGAAGTTTTGATAACTCACAGCAGGTAAGCGAAAGAGCGCCGCTGTTGCTGCTGCTGCCGCTGCTGGAAGCGAAGGCGAGAGTGGATGTGACTGGCTGCACTCGAGGAAGCCAACATCGCTGCTGAAGTAGTTGAGGTGGGGACCATTGCTTTCTCCGCGCGGTCGCCTCTGGAATGTACTGGGTGTACGATACGGAAGGCAGTGTTCTTACTTCAGACCAGAGAGGGTAGCAGCAACCGTAAGTTGTTGCTGTGTGTTCAACTGGACCCCTGGAGATTGGATATGATGATATCAGGTCGTAATTCCAGAGTAGATTCTTAGAGCTAAAGCGCTGCAGAGGAAGATGGTGCTCTGCCCCAAGTTTTACATGTTCACGCGTTGAGACAGCGTACAACTGCTGCTGTAGGATAGTCTAGTGACCAACCGACCTTTCCCCAACTGTTACGCTTCACGTTTCCGATATCCACAGCAGCTACTGAGGTGAGGGTGGACAATCACAGCAGGCTGTCCGATCACAACCGATTGTCGAGAGCCGTAACGTGACGACGGGAGACTTCGCACACGCTCATACCCTTCCCATAAAAAATGGCGATGGAAGACTTGATTCCGGTCGTCAACAAGCTGCAGGATGTCTTCAGCGCGATCGGGCAGACGCCCATCGACCTCCCACAGATCGTCGTCATCGGCTCGCAGAGCTCGGGCAAGAGCAGCGTCCTCGAAAACGTCGTGGGGCGCGACTTCCTGCCCCGAGGCACGGGCATCGTGACCCGCCGCCCCCTTATCCTGCAGCTCTACAACACCGCCGGCACCATGGGCGGCAAGCGCGGGAGCTCGGGGGTCGCTGCTGCTGCTGCTGCTGCTGTTGCCGGCCCCGCCGGTGCCACCCCCATCGCCCCTCCCACACCCCCCCGCAAAGAATCCGGCTACACGGTAACCGGTAGGCAGGACTCGGGTTCTGGAGGGCTTGTCGGGGGGCGTGTGGCTGCTTTCGGGGGGGGTTCGAACGGCTCGGTGTTGCCTGGGGGGGCGCCGAGGACGCCGAGCAGGACAGGCCGGAGCGGGCCCGGGGCGGGGGGGGGTCTTAGCCCGCCGCCTAGCCCGAAGCCGCCGACGCCGGAGAGAGAATGGGGGTGAGTTTTGAGCCATCCTGGGGAGGGAGGTGGGCTGGAGAAGAAAGCATGGAACACTGGTGTTGGTGCTGTGCGTTATGTCCGGGGTCCTTTTGTGTGGGAGAATCTGGCTCGGAGGTCTTTGCGCGTGGGAATTGTAGAGTTCGCGATTATACCTGCATGTTGTACTGGATGCAGGAGAACCAATGTAGTCTGCAGGTAGGTCTATCATGTTCTGGCTCCCGGGCAATTCGATGGAGAAGCCGCGAGGCCCTAGGACCAAAATAGCACTGCGTAAGCAGCACAACTTACCACATGTGTTTGCATTTGTGAGCTGTATGAACACCATCAATTACAACGCGTTTTCTTCCCCTCCCCACTCTCGCCTTTGACGTCGCAAATGACGACAGGGAATTCCTCCATCTCCCTGGCCAGAAGTTCTTTAACTTCGCCGAGATCAGGGAGGAGATCATCCGCGAAACGGACAGGCTGACGGGCAACAACAAGGGGATATCCGCCAAGAGCATCAACCTCCGGATCTACTCGCCCTTCGTGCTTAACCTCACCATGGTTGACCTGCCGGGCATCACCAAGGTGCTCCGGCCAGCAGTTTCAGCAGCAGCAGCATCCATTGCTTTTTACTTGGAAGAAATATTTTTTCCTTTGGTTCCACACTCGTACCATCGCTTTGCTCTCCTTGCCTCCTTGCACAAGCCCCGCATATCGTGAATGGCGCAAACGCCCAGGTGTTGGCGACGACCGGGCGTGTAAGAGCGTGTGTTTTGCGCGGTTGGAGACGTAGCCGTCGTCTGCCCCCTGTTTGTCTTTATAGCTTCCAACGAGTGTTCCTTCTGTCCCTCCGCGGTAGGTGGCCACGGGAGACCAGCCGGCCGACATCGAAGAGCAGATCCGAGACATGTGCTTGCAGTACATCAAGAACCCGAACGCCATCATCCTCTCCGTAACGTCGGCGAACACCGACCTGGCCAACAGCGACGCCCTCAAGATGGCGAGGGAGGTGGACCCCAAAGGGGACAGGACCGTGGGCGTCCTCACCAAGATTGACCTCATGGATCCCGGTACGAGGAAGTATTAGAGACGACCCCCCCCCAGGCAGGCGCCTGTTGTTTGGTGGGAAACTGTCGTTTTCTCGCTCGTGAATACTGTTCGTGGTGTGTGAGTTGACATCGTGGGTTGCCTTTCTTTTGTTCGGATGTCCTCGCTCTCGCAATATGGCCCGTCCTCTAGTGCCAAGGTGAGCATTACATTGTCATGTAGGATGACTGCTAGCCGGTACCACCGCCAGGCGGTTAGTGTGTGTGCTCAACGAGTGCGCTATCCGTGTTGCTGTGCGAGCAGGCACCGATGCTGGGGACATGCTGGACAACCGAATTATCCCCCTCAAGCGAGGGTTCGTGGGTGTAATCAACCGCGGACAGAAGGACATTGATGACGGGGTCAGCATTCGGCAGGTGGGCGCTTGGTGCGCTGCGTCCTACAGACGCTATCCCCGAGTTCGTTGTTTGCAGGACCGTTTTTTTATCCTGCCCCAAGCCAAAAGTTGAACAATGTGCAACGGAAATAAGCTAGGTTAAGCACCCCAGTTTGCGGTTGTTGTATTGAGCTGAAGCCGAAACCAATTTGCGAAGATGTCTTCAGCACCTTAGCTTCACCGCCAAAAGAACGGTCCCCTGTGGCGATTGGACGGAACGAAATACTCGCCTGTGCCAGTCTTGACGTCACCGCACTCATTGCATTGCCGGTGCGGTCGCGGCGGTGCTTGGCAGTATGCAGGCCCGTTTTTTGTTTGCCGATGCCTGTTCACGTTTCAAAATTGTGATACTGTCTGGTGTCGGGTCCGGGTGACTGTAGTATTGTAGAATTGTCAAATCATTCTTCTACGGGTTGCAGTTGTTGTCTTTGGAAAGTGCATGCGGCCTGTGGCGACACCAATCGCCTTGTATTGCCTGACTCCTCACCGAGCTTTGCAAGTTTGGACTCAGCCGGTGTTGTTGTAATTTCTTCCGCGGGCGGCGGTATGGACAACAGGCCCTTCAAAAGGAGGCGGCGTATTTCAGAGACCACCCCGCCTACAAAGGCCTCGACAAACGCGTTGGAACGACCAACCTTTCCAAGACCCTCAACCAGGTGATTTGACCCGAGTTCGTTTCTAGCATGCATTTTATGACAGCTTTCGTGCTTGAGTGCAAAAAACCCGGCGGGCATTTTCGTTGGGCTACCCACGCGTACTGTAGTCTTGTCTATTGCTCCCGCGGCGTATTCCTGTCCTACAACGGTGACGCTAATATTTCATTTGTCTGTACATTGTTGTCACTACAGTTGCTGTTGAGGTGGGTTACTTTCATTCTCCTGTTGCACAAAATGCAGTGAAATTGGAGTTGTCCTGTCCAAGGTTATGCGGTGGAACTGTAGTAGGCAAAGAAAGATTCCGCCGCGCCTTATCGAAATGTGAACGTGCAGATCTTGATGCATCACATCCGGGACTGTTTGCCGGAGATCAAAAGCAAGCTGAACGTGATGATGCAGAGCGTGTCTCAAGAGCTGGCAGAGCTCGGCGAGCCGACGGACTGCGTGTCCGGCGCCTCTCTCACGGCTACCTTGGTGAGAACCGAGGAACGAATAGCTGCTGTCGCTTGGTGCCACAGACATAAAGGCACGAGAGAGACAATGAATCCGAAGACGTGCGATGTTATTATCGTGGACCTAACGTGATCGTGGGTATTTTTGGCCCCAGCGACCTGCTAAATGCTTTGGTCGAACGATTTTATCGTTGCTGTTGCCTTGGGTTGAAGCTGCCGGTTGATCTCGTCCGTAGCGTCATCAGTAGTGCTTGTGCTCTCCGTTTTTGGCGAAATACATGCCGGCATCCCGAGTGCACAGCCGCGACTGACCTTCCTCCTCACCCCTCGGCACCGCTCGTTGTCCGTAACCGTTACGGCGCGTTCTTTTCTCCCTTCAAACATTTTTCTTTGGTTGCATCGTGGCAGCTTACTCTCTTGTCCAAGTTCGCGTCCAACTTCCAGGCGGCGGTCGATGGTCGAGGCTCGTCGCCGGACGGAATTGAAATGAACGAGCTGTACGGCGGGGCTAGGATAAGGTGCGTGACGGGAGCGAGCTACGGTACGCCGCCGTGAATGGTACAAGGGGAGCAAGAAAGGCGACGGTTGCCTCGTGATTGGTGGCATCGTCCGGGTGACGGTGGAAGTGATAGTGGGGGTTCGACGAGGACCGTCGGTGTCCGTGGACGGCTGGAAAGTTCCTGGAAATTTCTCCAAGAAGAGCGTGGGTTTGACGTCGTCCTCGCCTGGTCGTGATGGGGGGGGTTTGCTCTCTGTTCCACTTTGTTTGTTAGGTTGATGGAAGTTATCGTGGGGGATAATATCACTGGTAGCTGGGAGCAGACTACTCGTCCGTTGCCTACCGGACACGGCAGAGGAACATTTGGCGTGGTTGCTCTTGTCGTCTGCCAGCCCAGCCGTTGCTGTCGCTTGTTTCTTTGCACACGCTATACTCCGCGTCCTGCTTCAGTTGTTCTCTACAGCCTGTGGGTGCTGCCGCAAATGCTGCCGTTTTTTAATCGATTCGCTGTGCCCCCGCGTGCTGCCGCTGCCGTTCGTGCCCACGGCAGCTACATTTTCCACGAGATCTTCTCTCACAGCTTGGCCACCATCGACCCCTTCGAGGGGCTCACGGACCAGGACATCCGAACGGCCATATACAACGCCAACGGCACCAGGCCTAGCCTCTTTGTGCCGGAGATGTCGTTTGATCTGCTCGTTCGCAAGCAGATTGCCAGACTGGAACAGGTGGTTGATCCACGTGTTGACTTATTGGGCGAGGCGGGATGCCGTTTTCGCAGCACTTTTTTTTTTCGTTGCGTCCCGTCGCCGTTAGGCCAAAGCTTGAGCGGGCGAAGGGACCGTTGAGGGTAATTTGCACTGGTGGCAGTCAAGGGAAGGGTGGGGAAAGAGGTGTTGTACATCGTGCGACAACGGAACATATGTCAAGGGTAGAGAGGACGGCAAGTGTGGGAGGAGGCCGAAGCCACGGTTTTACATTCAGGCCTCGCCGTGCGTTTAGTGAAGACGGTGTTGTCGGGATCAATATTTTCTCGATGGCACGAAGGAGTCAAGTGCAAAAGCCAAAAGTACGCTTTCGAGGGAGACGTGGCGGCGAGACTTATTTTTCTGAAGCACAAGTCAAACGTCCGATAACCCTTGCCCTACACTTGTGTGCCGTTGGTTTACATCCAGCGGCAGCGTTGCAAAGCTTCGCCTAGGGCATAGCCCACCTGACCGCATGATCTTTTCACCCCCCCCATTGTACTGCCGTCTCTATGGTCTTTGTTTCTATCTTCCATGGTGCATGATCCATGCAGCCTGGCCTCCAGTGCGCTGACTTGGTCTTCGACGAGATGCAAAGGATCGCGGCTCAGTGTGAGGGGACGGAGCTGACCCGTTTCCCCTGCTTGCGAGACCGGATTGTGGAGGTTCGTAAGAGAGGGGGCTATATAATAGTGCTAGAATTGTGCTATTGTAGTATTGTTCGTTGGAGATGAAAGGATATCCACTGCTTGCGAAACAGTTCAATGGGTGCTGACGTCGCTCCGCCGACTAGCCGCCGTCCTTCTCTCTCGGTACTTTTCCTCTCTGGTCCCCGTGGCGTCTTTCGTGTGAGGAAGTTTTGCGCTGTAGGAATCGGAAGTTAGGTCGTGAAGAACGTAGGGTTTTGCTTCCCAGCAGGGCATATGAAAGGGCCGTATAACTGCTTGCTACCATACAGAGGCTGTACTTTGTGATACATCGGTTTTCGTTGACTACTCTACGCTTTCGAGCTGTGTTCCACCGACCACTCTCCACCCTCCCACCTCAAGCAAGAGCACCCCAACGGCTCTCTCTCTTCTCTCTGTTGTTGCGAAATGTTTCAGGTGAATCACCAGCTGCTTCGAAAGTGCATGAACCCTACGCAAGTGATGATCTCCAACTTGATTAAGGTGGATGAAGGTTGAGAGGTTGGGCTTTGCGGCTGGGGGGGTGCATGGTCAGCGGTGGACACTCTTTGTGTTTTTCATATGGTTCTTGTTGTCCGAGAATCTAGCTTGCCGTTCCAAACGCATTTCTTGTGTGTTGTATGTCGTAGCATTTGTGAACCCTGCGGTGTAACCCTTCTGACCAATTGACTTGCGGGAGTGCAGGGGGTAGTGCCCAGCGCACATGTTCCCTGCATCTAACCAATTGCGCAAGCGTACTCTGCGCAGGGTGCCGAGCTCTTTTTTTTCGGTGGTGTGTGTAAGCTTGGCTTTATTTTTCCGTTTTTTTCTTTGACCGGGAGCAGCTGGAGCTGGCGTACATCAACACTTCCCACCCCGACTTCATCGGAGGCAGCCGTGCGATCGCCGAAGTTATGGAGAGGAATAGGACACCCAACGGGGGTGGCGGTGGCAGCAGCGGAAACGACGTGAGAAAAAAGAACAAACAGTTCATACCGTTGTCCTAGATCGGCGGGAAATGGAAGCGCGTAGTTAGTGCTCCCCTCGGCGTGTATTGGGAAACACGGAGCAATGTTACTTGATAAAACTTGAGGTTGTGGTCCGGCTGCCAAGATTGAGGGGCTCTTCTCCTAAACAGTGATAATCTTTATATGTTCTCAGACTGGCAGCGTTATTTTTCTTCTCTTTCGCCGCACAGCGTTACCTGGGCCGTCCGTCGGACCCCTTCTCCTCTCTGCGGCCTCGTGATGTACGCGTGTGCGTTGGTCGTCGATGACCCGTTGAGTGCTGGGAGTTGTGTGCGGTGCATCCGCTCCGCTCACAACCGCTGGCAGGCAGCACAGTGACCCCGCAGTAGTCTTTCCCTTGTTCAGTCGTGTTCCTAACCACCAATCCTCCCAACTAGCCTGCCCTGCTGAATCCCATAATTCGAAGCTCGCCGACCGTCCCTTAGCGAACCTTCTTTTGCCCCCCCCCGCCCCTTCCCGCCCCCGTCCGGTGTTTGCCATCGGGGTTGGGTTTTCGTCGCTTGGCAACGACGTTGTAAAACAAGCCGCCCCCCCCGGTGTTTGCCATCGGGATTGGGTTTTCGTCTCTTGGCAACGACGTTGTAAAACAAGCCAATTCACTTCGTGAACTCGGCAACCAGGTTACCGTTTTTTTTACCTCCGGTTTTTTTTTTGGCGGTAACCATAATGGTGGTCGAGTAGATCATGTTGTGCGGGGTGGAGAACACTCGCTCCGCGCAAGGGGGATGATCGCACCACGTTGTGTTAAAATGGTCAAGCACCCTCGAGGCAGTTACACAGTGCTTACAACTGTCTCTGGAAGTGAAAGCACCAGAAAATAAATTAATTCATACGCAGCTGTCATCCGTACGCAAGGAAGTAAGCACAAGATGCCGAACACCCTTAGCAGGATGCAGCGCACCCTTCATGCGACTCGCCGAATATCTCA
>CACKRE030001191.1:0-13394 GCA_902602495.3 Ectocarpus sp. CCAP 1310/34 | reverse complement strand
GATCGCGATGTTCCCCCCCCCCCCCACCATTTTTTGCAGCACTAGCTGGTGCACCACGCTTTGGTCTTGTGGGGTGTTGGTTCCATCCAAGCCACAGGAGTGTAGTGTTGTGTCGTGCTGGACGTGCAAAGTGTCTCTGTTCGGCACCCTTGTATTGCTGCAGTCTCTGGATGATGATTGGCCGTTCTCTCTGCACACGTCAACGCGTGTGTGCTGTCTTAGGCGTGGTGATGAGTTTTTGTGAGTTGTTGCCTTGCCGTCGGACTGCTGTATTCTGTCTTGTAGAGTTTCAGGAATGAAGCACTGCATGCATGTGTTGGTTGCTGATCATCTTATATTCAACTTGAGCGTGAGTGCGGAATTTCCCGGTTCGTGCCTTGTTCCGTTACCGTTACCCTATCTAGCCGCCGGAAACGATGCGTCAATCGGACGAGCCGACGGACAGAGAGCGATGCGAGATGGAGATCATCAAGAGCCTCATGAGAAGCTACTTCGACATCGCCAGAAAGAACTTCCAGGCAAGCCATCTACTTCTCGCATCAACACTTTTGCGTACGTGTCTGATATCTTCATATTGTTTATATTTTGGCATTGAAACATGTGCTTTGGTCATCGAAGCATAGCATCTGATGTCGGAACATAGGAGTAGAACGCTTGGATCTCATGTGTCGCACATACCTCACCCATTGCATATTTGTTGGCGTGTGCGTTTACCTAGATAGGCTACCTTCGGCGACATCAGTCCAACGTGTCAAATCCACCGGTGTTGATGTCTCTTCGTATGTTCCTTTTTTGTTTGGTTTTCAGTGACGATTACGTACGTAGATTCATCAAGGTGAACAATGGTTAGTTGAGCTTGCTTCCCATGATATCGGTTGTCGGACGTGGTCAAGAATCATAGTCACCAGAGAACGGGGTGATGTTTGATGGGGTGGGCAGGCTTCGCCGGTATCTCTTTGAGACAGTCCCCGGTCATGGATGAAAGAGACGGATCACATGACCCCGAATCGCGTCATGTCGACACGGTACGGTTAGTTGGCCATCTATCGACACTTCTTCCTCTGCATGCCTCACTCACGCCATTATGTTATCTGTATGTGGCGCGTTCGAGTTAGAGCCCCGCCTGTGATTCTTGCCGACTTGCGTACATATCGTGTGCGCTATGCGATGTTTTTCTTGCGATCGCAGGATTTGGTCCCCAAGACGATCATGCATTTTTTGGTGAACGACGTGATCAACATGCTCCAGGTGAGAGAGGCGTCTCCTGCCGTCTTTTCTCTCTTGTGTGTAACCTCGTACTTGCCTTGCTTGCTCGCGTAAGCTGGACGTTGGTTTACTTGCGTTCATCGTCACCAGCATCAGTTGCATCGTTCCATTCGTTGTTGCTGCTGCCTTGGAACCAGAACACAGTTCCGAGCCCTATCCAGTGCCGTGCCTATTCTAACGTACCGTGCATGGCGAAGAAACGAATTTCCGTGAGACCAAGTTATCACACATCTCGTTGACCGCATGAGACACACTGTAGACTGTAGATAGGAGCTGCAACGGGAGAGTGCGCTGTTTTCGCGCTACACCTGTTGTAGAGCATGCAGGGGAAAGGACATGTTATCCATGATTGTGAACGTTCTATACGATACAGTTGGTGTGTCTGTCTACAGTTCGCGCCGGTAATCGAGAACCCTTTTTTGTGGAAAAAGTGGTTCAAATTGTCGCGAAAATTGGAAATGTCGGCTACGAAATGTAACCATCCCCTGAATCCTACGCAAAACTCTCGCCACTTGGATAATATAAAACAATTTTGCGCCTTGACCTAAAAGTAGCGTTTCTCTTGTCTACGGGTACCATCTGTACATGATGCCATCCTACTCCTGCTTGAGTGTTGGCCGGCCTGCTTGGTCAACAAGCAGACTTTGCTGCACTGCTGTGTCTTTGTGGGGCCATGTTTTAGTTGGCATGCGTGTTGTTGCGCCTGCTCGCCTTCAGATGGCCATCGGCTCAACACAAGCCAGTCGAGTCGTGGTGCCAGTGTCGGTACATGCTTCGTTTCCGTTGAGAACAAACCTCTTCACTTGATTGCCTGTTTCTGCTCACTTGCGTGTGTTAAGCTTGTGTGTGCATCACGTTTGCTACTCTGCTACCCTAGTGTTAGCACGATAGTCAATCGGAACCGTGTCATGAACATGTTGCCTCGTCTAGGATGCTCTGGCCCTCGACAAGAGTGAGTTCTTTCTAACGCCATGGGTGCTGTCCCCGCTTTATCTCACCGCACACGTGTCCGGTAGAACGAGCTGGTGTCGAAGCTGTACAAAGAGGATCTCACGGGAGAGCTCATGCGTGAGACGGACGACGTAGCAGAGCGGAGACGCATCTCGAGAGACATGCTGTCCTTACTCAAAAAGGCAGTCAGCATCGTCAGCGAAGTGCGCGACTTTAACCCCTTCCTCGGTTGATGTATTTTTTGGCATTGAATACTTCAAGACGATGTGTTGGACCCGGAGCTTCTTTCGTGCTGTAAACTACACCACCCTCCTCCTCGTTGTTGTCGCTGTTGTCGTTGATGGACGTTGTGTTGTTGTTGCTATCATTGTCGTGAGGTGTTTGGTTGTTTGCACCGTTTTCGAGGCACGAACCCGGACTCTACGGCAATTTGCTGCCTACTAGTTTTTCTTGCTGTCGTTACGTCATCCTGTGTGAGATCCGATCCCTTCCCTGGGCGGGGAAGGACTGTGACGATGCGCATTGTTGACGATGATAGCGCGTTTTGGTGTGTGTTTTTGGCGTAGGACAAGCCGAGGCTAGTATTGGCGATGCGACGGGAGCGCCTACGTGTTTCGACGGTTTGAGACATTCCTGAGTTTTCCCAAGTGGCAGTTGTGCTCTCCTCCGTCTCCCTTCTAAATATTATTTTCTTTTGTGCGCCAGAGGTGCTTTTATTGTGTAACTTTCAGCTTGGCACTTACCGTGCGCCCTTTGTCGGTGGTGTAGTTGGATTGAGCGTTGTTCCAGCGGACCTTCAGAACTAAAACGAATTTCGCCCGGAACCTAGGTACCTTCCGTTGGACACAGTGTGGTGGGGGAAGGTCCAGCCTTTTTCCCACAGCCGTGGCAAATGATAATGCCAACGCCATCATGCTTGTGTATTGATTTTTCTGCCATGACGCGCGTGCGACTCAACTACGGTTCGGGGAGATGGGATTGTTGTCGCTTTGCCAAGTCTCTGAAGGGCGAGGGTGGAGGGATGGCGAGAGTATCCCGTACCCAAGCACGGGGACGATCAAGCTCTGAGTGAGCCCTTGTACTGTGGTGGCGGGCGACGGTGTGCGAATGTTCGCAGTTGAGTTTGTTTTTACCTGCCTTTTCCCTGTCTACCCCCCATCTCTGCTCTCGAGTGGACTGGCTGTATATGAATGGAGTGGCGTTTTGGGCCAGCTACGTGGTGGTGAGAGCAAAGCGGCGGGGGACCGGTTGTAGTGGTTCACGGCCGATTTTTCTTGTTGTTTGAGAAAGCGATACCCGCGGTTTCGTAGTCCAGGCGACTTCGCCTCCAAAGAGACTCTTTTTTTTTTTTCCACAAGAAGCACACGATCATTGAAAGACTACGCGTTCGATAAAGTATCCCAGGCGAAGGCATGCGGTGAAAATGTAACAGTGGGAAGGGGACAAGAACCTGCTCGCTGACTCTTTGTTCGTTGTCCTTCGCGCGGCACGTCAGGCATTTGAAAGGGTGAATGAAGAGGATCGATTGGCGGAATCATTTGGGGGGGCACACTGTTTCGCCAAACAGTCGGGAGGGGTAATGCCGCGATTCTGTGACGACGTGTCGAGTTCCCCGAGGCCCCAAGGGGGGTGGAGGGCACTATCTGGTGTGCCGCGGCGATTGAATGGCATAGAGAGTGTTGGACCCTCTTGTTGACGAAGTACACCCCTTGACGATAATTGCAACCCGAATAGGATTGGTTTCAGCTACGGAAATATAATACCGAAATGAATCCGCGGCACCGGTTTTTTGAAAGATTATTGACCGCGACTTCTTGACCGGGGCCGATTTCTCTCGGCTCGCGAAAGCGACGACCACGAACTCTCGGCGATGCCTTCGCGCGACCTATGCCTCGAGGGCCCTGTCGAAGAAGTTTCAATCGACACGACACCGGTGCCAAACGCAAGCATTTTGCCTTCGCCAGCGTCCCTTTGACGTCTTCTAGTGTGACTTCCTTCTCTTCTTCTCCGCAGCTGAATTCTCTGAGCTCTACAACCCCACAACAGCGCCACGGATGACGAGGCTTTCAATAACCCGGTTGTTTCGTCGACTCCTTCAACAGCCTTGCCCTTCTCGAGTACGAGGAAAACAAGAAAGCCGGATAAACTCAGTGACGTACGGATTAACACTCCGAACAGCCGATCCGTGAAGGGGTATTTGTAAGACGTGCTTCCATTCTTAAGACTAAGCATCAGTCATGTTGGCATGCACGGAATGCATGCGGAGGTGTGTAAAGCCCAAGACACGTCCAAAAACGCCTCACCGACCTGGCCTTCGGGCAATGACGCAGCTTCTGCGGCGTCTGGCCTGCATTTTCTCCCTGCCTCGGCTCATTCAGAAGCCATCGCCGCCAGCCTCATCAATCCTGCAAGAGTACAGTTTCGATTGCACCTGGCCCACTCCCGCTGTCCTAGCTTGTCCAGTCAGGCCAGCCGCGCTCGAAATCCGTCAGAACATAGTCTACGCGTACACGTACAAACATGCCGTCGATCGCCGTAGGTGCGGGGCGCCCCCAGCTCCCAGTGGATTGCATTGGAAACTCCACGGCGCCGTCCGCTGTTCCACGCGCGACTCGCGTAACATGTCATCCACGACGGCCACCGGCTTGGATCGCCGCGCCCGAGGTACCACCCACACGTGTGCCCTCGACACCCACAAACATCGGGCACACACCGAAGGTCGTGGCGCTGCCTCCGCCCCCAGGACACGATCTACACGCCCAGCAGGTCTAACGACAACGCCACCGGTGCCTCCGCACCGCCAGTATCTGCCGCGGAACTGTTCCATACATCCGTCTCGAGCTACAATCTTTCCAGCCCGTGAACAACAAGCCGAGTCCGCCTGCAAGGTTGCCGTCCGCTGTATCGTCCTTGGACATCCATCGATCCTCCCCAAAGAATTTCTGGATCTCCTAGACGAAGTTCCTTCGGCACGACGTTCCGTGCGCGTGGTCTTCACGACGACATCGGCAACACACTGCTTGTGCGTGAGCTGACGAAGATGAAAGTGGTGGAGACCGGTTGTCCTGGTTCACGGCCGGAAGACCGGCAACCCTCAAGCTCAAATCGTATGATTGTCACCAACGCCTACCTTCCTAACGGGAATGGCGGTGTTGAGTGTGTGAACCACCCGATGGCCCAGATGCTTGCAACGGTTGTCAACGACCGCCAGGATGAATGGAGAAGCCACCTCCATCACGTCGAGTTTGCGTACAAACACCTCCGTGAGCGCTGCCACTGAGTTGGCGGCGAACGAAATCCACTTGGGTTTTCTCCGACGATTTCAACACACCGCCTTTCAAAACTTTGCGCCCGTGGGCACCAAAGCCTCGAATCACGACCCCTTGTAGCACTACGATACCGCTGCTGACCGCCCGCGCGGATCACGTGGGCCGGTCCGCGAACAACACGCCCTGAAGGTTTCCCGCGCACATCGCCGGAATTCACAAATGTCAGATGTCCTGTATGAATGGCCGGTGTGCACGGTCGGCGGTTGAGTGTGGATATACAACTCTGTAGGCACGATTCGCCAAGACGGGAAAGCTGGCACAGGCGCCAAGTTCCTCGAAGCTAAGTTGTTCATGAACTGGACTGGGTCTGTCAAAATCCTTACCGTCAGTCCAGCTGGCAAAAGTCTCGGATCAACGGTCACTTCCCGACTTATTCCTGTACCTCGACCTACCTTCGAACACGTCAGATGTAGGCCCCAAGTTAAGTGTCGTGCATCAGTCACGCGATAACAAACCTTGCGCAAACCTGCAGGAACGCGCAGGCATCCCAACGTTCTTGCCAGCCGGCCTCCCCCAGCATGTAAATATCAACTTCAACCCATCCCCGCCGTGCCATGTGCCATGTTATCGCGGGCGTTGTTCCACGCCGCGCCGGTCGAGCGTTTGGAGATCAAGCAGATAATAACCAGGAAATAGTATGTAGAGGACGCGGCGTCGTCGTCGCCGTCATGTACCACGCTCATTGACAAGTCCTCCGACGCACTTGCTGGGGGCGGGAGATGGGCCTCCCGCTCTTCCACGACATATCCTGCGCTACTGGGCAGGGAGCCCCAACCAACATCGTCAAGCCAACCGCCTCTACCTCCATATGTATGTGTACAGGTGCCGCTGAACCCGAAGTTTCCCACAGCAAGAGCAATGCGCACGTCCGCGCCTGGTTGCGGATAAGTAACTCGTGCGGTGTTTTGCCGGCTTCATATCCCAATCGGAGCGTTCTGATACAAAGATCAAGACACCCTCTGGTGGCTAGGTCTCTGGACATGCTGCACCACCTCGTCACTACTGGCTTCACTTCCTGGACCACCCGGGACCTGTCAATACCGCCCACGCCGCTGGCCGCTGCACGTCTGCCATTGGCACGGTATCAAGGAACGCCCTCCACTAAAGCCCGTACGAGAAAAGACGAATCCCGCGGGGCCGATATCGTCGAGGTATTGTGTAGGCAGCGATCCTACAGATGCCGTCTGCCGGTTCGTTGGTGTCCTGTTTGTTGTTTTGTCTTGGTGTTGTACCGTCTTTTTGCGGAGGCTTGCCCCCTCTTGACATTCTGATCTGGGCAATCGCACTCCTTGTTGGTCATTTTAATGTTGTTCTGTGTGTCTGGCGCGTTTTCAATTACGCCCCCCCTCCCCCCCTGCTGCTTTGAAATTGGTTGCATTCCGCGTCCTGTTTACGGACCCCTGGCCCCTCTTGTGCCTTAAACACTGGCCAATCGGGCCCCCCTCTTGGTCTTTTCTGGTGTCTTGTTTGCGTCGGGCGCCCTTTTCATGACGCCCTCTGTACATTTCGAGCTGGGGTGCTGCGATGTGAGTGTCTAATTTCGTGTTTCGTTCATGCCGAGTCTTTCTTGACTCGTTTTCTGTTTGACCTTTTCCGGACTTTTTTTGTCAGCCTCTTCGTGGCTCATGTAGTGTTGGGTTTAATTGCCCTTTCCTTGTGGGTTGCTCCACCTTCGACGAAAGTCTCGAATGTTGGACGTCCCTCAAATTATGTGCTGCCATTAATTTATTTCTTGGCTACCGTTCGTTCCCTTCGGCCCTTCGTCGGTCTTGGATCGACGACAGTAGTGCCAACCCTCGTTCCCTGCGTGCCATATTTGGGTCCTGCGTACGTAGTACCCGCTTGTGTTCTTGTTCTGTTTGCATTTTGGTTGTGGCGAAGGTGTACCGATTCTAGTCAAAGTGAATCGACGGATACCCTGCGAACCGGGAGCTCCTTAGCGCTGTGTCTCCTCAAATTAGATCAGAGATAGTCTAGGCGTGGTTTTGCTTTTTGTGGTTGCCGTTCCCCTCGACGTTTTTTAGATGTACAACATATCCACTGAGCTACACGGTCACTGTCTAGCTCAGTGGATACGTTGTACATCTATCAAAATTACAACCAGGGTTCGAATCCCCGTGGGAGCCATCTTGATGACGCCTTTCTTCCGGAAAGAGAAAAAAGTGTGGGATACACACCTGAAAGGCGTGGTACACATCACCAGTCGTCAAGGACAAAGACACATATCCCCGCCTGTAAGCCTATGAACCGCTTGGGGCAGCGCTGATCACTACAGAGATTACAACCCTGGGGGAAAAACCAGAGTCAGACAGCCTAACAGCCGTTCGGACCCTGGTTGTACTTTTGTTAGATGTACAACATATCCACTGAGCTAGACAGTCTAGCTCAGTGGATATTATGTTGGACATCTGTCTAGCTCAGTGGATATGTTGTACATCTAACAAAAGTTNATTTTGGTCTCCAAAGCCAAGGGTTGGGGGTTCAAGTCCCCCTCTTTCTGTAGGTTTAAAAAATATTTAACAATTTTAATTTTCAAAATTAGTCATAATGCGAGTAAGTTTTTTTCAATTCTTGTTTTTAATTTTTTTAAGTCTTCTTTTTTTTGCTGATTTTCCACGGCTCGTTAAAACAATTAAACAAAAAATTAGGTCTTATAAAATAAAAAGGGATAAATAAGAGTTATTTAACGGTTTGTAGTTTAATCTACTACCCATTGGACTACTCAGTCAGCGCTGACTGAGTAGTCCAATGGGGTATGCCTTTACTACCAAGTGATACACGCACGGGTTCGAATCCCAGATGATCATTTTGACAAGCACCCTTAGTTCTTTTCCTGCAGCGCCTGGCGAGAGGTCCGTCCCCGGAGATCTCTACTCACAGCCCGGGATTCTACGACCCGAGAGTGTATCTTTTGATAGTAAAGGCTTAGTCTACCCATTAATTAGACTACTCAGTCCGCTGACTGAGTAGTCTATCAAAAGATACACGCACAGGTTCGAATCCCGGACAGATCACTTTACGAAAAGCACCATAGTCCTGTTCTCGGCAGCGCCTGGCGAGGGGTCCGTCCCCGGAGATCTCTACTCACAGCCCGGGATTCTACGAGCCGAGAGTGTATCTTTTGTTAGTAAAGGCTTACCCATTAGACTACTCAGTCAGCGGCTGACTGAGTAGTCTAATAATGGGTA
This sequence comes from Ectocarpus sp. CCAP 1310/34, assembly GCA_902602495.3. Lineage (NCBI taxonomy): Eukaryota > Phaeophyceae > Ectocarpales > Ectocarpaceae > Ectocarpus > Ectocarpus sp. CCAP 1310/34. The sequence goes on along the minus strand of CACKRE030001191.1, from coordinate 4,660 downwards.
AGCCATTACTATCAAAGGATACACGCACAGGTTCGATCACTTAAACAGGGTTTTCGCCTGATTGAGAGCGGGAGCCAAAAACATTGAAATTTCGGGTCCAGACGCCTCTTGCCATTTCTTGGGAAGTAGGGGGCGGGCTTTTCGAAGAAGCGGCGCAAATTGAAGGTCTCATCATGAGACGAGACTCGTCTCATCGTCTCATCAGCAGCGTCACGAGTCGTGACGCTGCTGATGTCACGAGCATATGCGTGTCATCGCGATCGGATGCTGCAGCTAGGAGCTAGACAAGTTGCTAGATTTCCCCAGATTGGCTAGTTAGTCCTGCCTCAAACTGTTTCAGGGCGATTTGATCGCGGGCGGTGAGCTCTGCTGTAGATTCTGCCCCCCGCTGTAGCTCCACAACGAGAGACGCCCACAGGATGACCAGGGTATCGGCTTGTAGCTACGGGCTAGGCCTTCAATTCAAGTCACGCAGCAAGCTCCACCTCTCAGCGGCAGTCCAGATACAGCGCATCGCGCAATCTCGCTCTCAATCAGAAACTTCGCCCTCAATCACACGAAAACCTTGTTTCTACGAAAAGCACCATAGTTCTGTTCTCGGCAGCGCCTGGCGAGGGGTCCGTCCCCGGAGATCTCTACTCACAGCCCGGGATTCTACGAGCTGAGTGTGCATCTTTTGATGGTAAAGGCTTACCCATTAGACTACTCAGTCAGCCGCTGACTGAGTAGTCTAATGGGTAAAAGCCTTTACTATCACGACTGTCGCCGCTTTTGGATCGACGAAAGCGTCGACTCTCCTCGTCCTTTGCGTTCCTGCGTCCAGTTCCACATCCTGTGCATCTGTCTTTATTTTTTCCCTGTTCCTTCTGTTTGCAGCGTGTGGCATTGTGCGCCTTGAACCACGACTTGGATTTCTGGCGTATGCTTGGTGGGAGAGTCCTGCCTGGTCGGTAGCCCGCGAGCTCATCGGTGACTCAGATTGTCGACGTTTGTTTGTTCTGCCTCTCGGTACCATGCTTTCTTATGAGACCGAGGGCATATTGCTCGAAACAAGGAGGACTTCGCAGTTTCAGGAGACTCCCGCATCAAGTGTGTATTATTCCTGAAAAGGGGAGGTTTCTGAGGGCAAAATCGGGTGAAGTTGGCTGTATTTACCTCGTTCCTCGGGAAGTTCTCCGCCGTTGTAGTTACAGTTGTGTATGTCTTGGAGGTCGTTGACGTTTGCTGGACCAGCTCTTTGCATTTTTCATACCGAGGAGGAAGAAGGAAATTGGCGTAGACTGGATCCGGTATTCTGGAAAAAAGCATGGTTGAAGCCTTCGTGTTTCCGACAAATTGTTGGATTGGTCAATGGTATGGTGGAATGCTTTGCATTCATCCAGGAAAGTGCCAACGAACTGTTTTGTTGCGTGTGTATGGATGGAAAGCAGCACTTGGATGGCACGCGGAACGAGGAGTAGCGAGGTACAGCCGGTATTTGGAGGGAGATACCGTTTCTCGGGTAGCAAAGACACGTTGGGATACTAAAACGGATGGAGAGGCTAGGGGTAGGGGCTGGCCCAATGTCTGTGTGGGTCTGTGTGGTCTCTAATCATTCAAGTGACAGGACCCTAGATGTCAAGAGGAACTGTCCACAGCGGATTGTCCATGGAACCTCAGCCTACAAGCACTGCTACCGACCTGATGGTAGCTGCCTCTCGATCGGTACCGAGTTCGGTAGATGAGCCGGAACAGCGGTAGAAGTGAGCGTCGAAGGTGGCTTGTGACAAGGAGTGGAAGGTCTCCGGTTGTGGATACGATATTCGCCTGTTGATTATTGCTAACTCAGGGCAAGCAAGGAGAAGTAGTCAAGCAGGGGGGCTGAGCAATCCTAGCCTCAAGACGGGGCCCGGCAAACCGGACCTTACTGCTAGTACCTGTTGGGAACAACGCATTCTCCCAAAGGTGCAACTCCTATCAACCGTAACCATGTAACCGTAACATCCCCCCATTAGCATGAACAGCTATTTGTCAGCTGTCACATGCTAATAAACGGTAGCAGGAAATGTGTAAACCGCAAAGTGACACACTTCCTTTTGGAATACTACCATGCAATGTCTTTGAGTAGGCTGAACGTCCAACCGAAAATTACGAGAGGTGAAGCGTGGCAAAACCCAAATAAAATCCACTCCTCTTCATAATTCTCACTGCGCGTTGAACCACGGCCCGACATCGACTTGCGCGAAGGAAAACCCGGCTTCCGGGACAAACCCTTCGCTCCCCATCCCGAGAGCCCTAGAATTTAGACTTAACAACCGAAAACACCAAGTGACGCTCGGACGTAAAATACTCTAACAAAAAACCGTCCCTCGCTTGGTGAATTCACTGTAGTTGCAGCCCGGCTCTCAACACCTACAGCGCGGGAAAAACCTGGCCACCCAGGAAAAAACCCATTGCGCAAAGCACCTACAACACCAAACCCATTCAAATGCCACGGCACAACCGCACAAACTTCTCTTCGGCGCTACCGGGCACAGGACCACCCTTCGACCGCAAATCAGACCAGCACACAACATAAACCCTCGTGGGTGCTACCGTACACAGGAACACCTTTCGACGGCAGCTCAGATCAGGACATCTGGCAAGTAGGGCCTCTGAACAGTTAGGCTATACTCGACCTCAACTGGGTGACGCACTCAAAAATCAAACGGACATGTATCAAAACCGAAACAAAAGAAACTCTCGTCAACAGTACTCAGAAATCAAATGGACATGCACAGTCTAAAAACCGAGACAAGAGAGAGACATCAACAATAGTCAAAAACCATCCATGGTACATACATACGACCAAACCTTGTACGGACATCCATGATCACCCGCAGACGGTCTCACTAATGCCACGCATCCTCCCCGTCCAGCCATCACACTAGCTCGAAATCCCTCCCCCCTAGGCTATCTCGCAAGTCTTTCCAGTTCGCGTCTGGACAGCTCCTCCCAGTTCCCGTCGGTGTAGCGCACGCGCCAGTAGGGGGATAGGTAATCATACACCTGACCCTGAAGTAGGATACCTCCGGCTAACTCCTTCTGGAAGGTAAAACCTATCGGGAAAACGTGCAAGGCTTGGGCGCGGGACAACGAGGTACGGGGCTTGACTGAGTCGGGTGCAGAAGCGTTTGCCAGCTGGGGAAAATACAAATGCCAGAGCGCAACGAAGCAATCCAACTGAAGGGGCGTGAAACTGCGTCGCATGGTCTCTTCCGGCAGCCAGTCCGACACTACACCATTCCCTGACTTTCCTTTGTACTCCCAAACAGTTCGCATGCCAGAAGCCGGTTGAACTCTGCGACAGTCGGCGATAGTGACTAGACCCAAACTCTCTTTCGCTCCTGGAGGCAATTTGAAATCGGGTCCCCACGCATGCTGGGCGAACTCTTCGGCTAACGAGTGTCGCAAGGAAAGTTCTCGGAGGTGGAACGGTTTCACATCGGCCGTAGATACCCTTCGGCTACGCTTCTACCATGCATCATGACTTCTACACTGAGACCAGGCTGGATTATCCCCGTCACTTTCCATGGTCCTGTGTAGAGATCGTGTTGCAGCTTCCTTCCCCTGTGGTCGCGATGTCGACTACTCTCGGACTCGCGCACGAGCACCAGGCTGTCCTTCATGACCCCCACTCCAGCTGACGACCTCTCGATAGAGGCGTTGGCTTTCGCGCGTGCAGCAACTCGAAGCTCCTGCCGTTTCTCGAGGGCGAGTCGTACTTCACGAAGATTTTGCTTGCGCCTCTCCACGAAGTTGTCGAGTCCCCGTTCCTGATCCATCTCGTCAGTAAGAGGAACTAACGAATCCAGCGAGGTACGAGGCTTGCGGCCGAACAGGAGCTCGAAGGGGGTCATGTTAGATGGGAGCGAGGTGTCTGGCAAGGTGCGTTTGATCCACATTGCAGGCGAAACGTACTCATCCCATCGGTCAGGCCAGGATCTACACAGCTCAGCCAACAACTCCTGTAGCCATCCCCCCAGTCTCTCTACCGCCCCTTGGCCTCGAGGGTGGTCAGTCGCACCAAACACGATGTTTGCCCGCAGCCATCTGCACAAGTGCTTTACCACCTCTGCACCAAACTCTGGGCCTCCGTCGCAGCGTACCGTCTTTGGAACCCCGTAAGTTAGACACAGCTCTACCGCCACTCTGGCTACGCCCACAGCTTGTTTGGTCTTGAGCGGGAACCCGAACGGGAACTTTGAGGCGCGGTCTACCACGAGCAAGACGTAGTTGTTGCCCGTTTGCGATGGTGTGTCGATCTTGAGGATGTCCATTTGCAACTCGTCCCACGGCTCAAGCGGTCTACCTGACATCATGGCTACTCGTCTGCTGGGCGGTCTCTTGCGTGTACGACAGGCGCATGACAACACACAGTGTCGAGTGTCGTTCGTCATCGTGGGCCAGTGGAAATGATCGCGAAAAGGGACAGCGTTGCTCCTACTCCTGCATGACCATGTAGCGTGTGTACCAACGCGATGATGTCGGCTACCATGGCGACTGGAATAGCCGGCAGTTTCCTACCCTTACCATCGTGGTACCGAATCACATCATCCGTGCCTAGGCTATACCTGTCACGCTCACTTCCCCCCTGGCTAGAGTCAGCTACATTGCTCAGAACCTTGCGAACCTGACTCAG
>CACKRE030001190.1:12379-30453 GCA_902602495.3 Ectocarpus sp. CCAP 1310/34 | reverse complement strand
AATGGTCAAGCACCCTCGAGGCAGTTACACAGTGATTACAACTGTTTCTCGAAGTGAAAGCACGAGAAAGTAAATAAAGTTATGCGCAGCTGTCATCCGTACGCAAGGGAGTAAGCACAAAATGCCGAAAATCCTTAGCAGGATGCAGCGCACCCTTCATGCGACTCGCCGAATATCTCACGGCGCTTCGCGCTTGGTGATGTGAGAGCCTGGTCCGGTGAGAACCCGGCGTGCTCCGTCCCGGCTTTGTAGGGATGCGAGGTCAATGGTCTAACGACTACGGCATGCACGACTATGAGTACACCCCCCCCCCTCCGGTGTTTGCCTATCGGGATTGGGTTTTCGTCGCTTGGCAACGACGTTGTAAAACAAGCCAATTCACTTCGTGAACTCGGCAACCAGGTTACCGTTTTTTTTTTTTTCCTCCGTTTATTTTTTTTGGGCGGTAACCATAATGATGGTTGAGTAGATCATGTTGTGCGGGGTGAACCCTCACTCCGCGCAAGGGGGATGATCGCACCACGTTGTGTTAAAATGGTCAAGCACCCTCGAGGCAGTTACACAGTGATTACAACTGTCTCTCGAAGTGAAAGTACCAGAAAATAAATTAATTCATACGCAGCTGTCATCCGTACGCAAGGAAGTAAGCACAAGATGCCGAACACCCTTAGCAGGATGCAGCGCACCCTTCATGCGACTCGCCGAATATCTCACGGCGCTTCGCGCTTGGTGATGTGAGAGCCTGGTCCGGTGAGAACCCGGCGTGCTCCGTCCCGGCTTTGTAGGGATGCGAGGTCAAAGGTCTAACGACTACGGCATGCAAGACTATGAATACACCCCCCATGACCGTAGCCGGCGTTGCCAAGTCTGTGTACATAGAGTGGTGGGAACAGGCCATGAGGGAAGAGTTTGAAGGGCACTTGGGCACGGAAAAGTGTTCATTCGTAGACGGCGCGCCAGAGGGGCGCAGGCCTGTGAGGTCAAAGTGGTGTTTTAGTTGAAAGACCAACAAAAAAAGGAACATCGAAAAGTTGAAAGCGTGTCTGGTTGCTAGGGTGGTTTCCTAAATCCCGAACGTCGATTATTGCCATTCGTCTTCCCCTTGCCCATCATTCGCACCCATTAAATTGATGCTTGCGGTAGCAAAGGAGATGGGCATGAACATCAATCACTGGGATGTGAAACAGGCGTACATACACGCCACGCTAGACGAGGAGGTTTTTGTGAGGCTCCCCGCTGGGTGCGGGGACAAATTGCATAATGATTATTAAGGCTGAGCGTGCGATTTACGGTCTTACTCAGAGGGATAGGCAGTGGGGGTACCACGCTGCTGATACGCTAGTCGAGAATGGGTTCGAGCGGTGCATGGCGGACCCGTGCGTTTTCCGCAAGATGTTTGACGAAGTCGTGGTGATGATTATCGTGATCTACGTGGATGACATANCGAGGAGGTTTTTGTGAGGCTCCCCGCTGGGTGCGGGGACAAATTGCATAATGATTATTAAGGCTGAGCGTGCGATTTACGGTCTTACTCAGAGGGATAGGCAGTGGGGGTACCACGCTGCTGATACGCTAGTCGAGAATGGGTTCGAGCGGTGCATGGCGGACCCGTGCGTTTTCCGCAAGATGTTTGACGAAGTCGTGGTGATGATTATCGTGATCTACGTGGATGACATATTGGTGGCTGGGTCTGACGAGGATTGCAAGGAGTTGCTTGATTCTCTCAACGAGAAAGTTCCCAACGAAAACCTGGGAGAATGCGAATGGTTTGACGGATGTGCCATTGAGAGAGATGTAGAGGCTGGGACTCTTAAAATGTCGCAAACCGCGTACATCGACAGCATGGCGAAACGCTTTGATGTACAATCGACCTCCCGCATCCCTGCTTTCCCCAATGTCGACCTAGGGCCGAAGTGAGATGACGAGAAGTTAGGGGAGTGGCCGGTGAGGGAGGCCATCGGTAGCATCATGATGTCGGCGAGGAGAACCGACCGTGAAGGTCGCGTGGAGTGGATTTGCTTCACAACAGATTCATTCAATCTGTACTCTCGCGTCAACGACGGACTCGCGAAGTTCTGCCTTTGGGATAGGCCTGAAGACGGCGGGTAAAAGCTCCATCGCCACAACATGCACCAACGTGCCGCTCAGGTACATTTTTTGCCTTCCCTTGCGTTGGTTGCGGAAGTACTCCATGCCCTACCACCACGTCCAGGAGCAGCACGGCGAGGAATTGCCCATGAGAGAGAAGGATCCCGATACTGGGAGATTTAAAGCCAGCTACGACGTAATAAGCGAGCAATGAGAAGCCCCACGTGATGGCAAAGCTGGAGAAGGGTCCGGGGGCCAGGACGTCTGTCGCTAGTGCATGGCGCAAGACAAGTCAAAAACGTTCTCGGCCTACAGTAGCAGTAACAGTAGACTCGGAGTCCAGCGAACAAGGAGAGGGAAGTGGAGGAGAGGGAGGGGGGTCGGACAGCGAGGAAGAGGGAGGGGGGCAGGGGGGGAGGAGGGAGAAGAGGAGGAGGAGGAAGAAGAAGAAAGTGAGAAAGAGGGGGAAGAGGGTGAGGAAGAAGAGGAGGAAGAGGGAGAGGAAGAAGAGCAAGAGGGTGAGTAAGAGGAGGTGGAGGGGGAGGAGGAGGAGGGGAGGAGGAGCAGCAGCAGGAGGAGCAGGACAAGCAGGAGGAAAAAGGAAAAAGGAGCCAGGTGTACGCTCCCGGGGGCGTAGACTAACTCCGAAACGTCGGTACTCGGAGTTGGGGTATAGATGGCGCCCGCACTTAGGAACGTCAAATTTGGCGTGAGGCTCGACGCTCATTGGCTGCCTCGACCCCAGCACATGTTCTTATGGCAATGATCTTATTCCGATCAGACATTTGGTCGCTGAAAACGGGGTTCTTGTTCTTATTCCACCGTCAAGTACTCCAGAGGCGCACCAGGACGCCCTTTGGTGACTCGCAGCTATGTACATACATCGGTAGGACGTGGGAATTGGCGTGCAATTTCATGCTGAAGGATAAGTTGCATCATCCCCATACAGCACCTCCATACTTCGCCGTACTATGTCCATACTGTCCATTCACCAGGCACCAAGATTACTGGCCGTCGACTTGGCCGCATGCTTCTACAACAGACCTAGACCGGACCACGCACCGCAGCAGCTATGCTCGCGGTTGATTACAAACATGAAAACAAACCCCCAAGGCTTCAACTTTTTTAGTCGATAAGGATCACGTTCGGCCTGCGTTCCCTTCCCGCTACGCCCGACGTGCCTGTAGCTCCGCTCCCATCCACCTGCTCGACCGTGTTCCTCTCAAGCAAGATCCACGAGCCCACCACCGCATCCGGATCTCCTTTGTACATTTCCAACGGCAGCTTCATGCTGCGCGTACTTCGGTCGAGGTCGAGATGCACACGGTAGTCGTAAAGGTGGCGAGTGCGCTCCTGAGACTGTCGAGTGATCACCCCCCCAAACCACCCCATGCCCAGCCTAACGAGTAATCCACGCTGCAGTAACGAATTGTCAAGAGCTGCCGGTGTAGATGCTTGAATGCGAAACCCATCCGGAATCTCCATGGCACGAATCTCGTCGTCCGATTCCATGCTGTCGTCGTCGTCCACATGACTCAGCTCGTCCATCTGGCCACTGGCCGTCTCTGCAACGACGGGCACAAACGATAATGTCGCAGAAACTGATATGTCGTCTACGCAAACATATGTTCAACGGCAACGGCAAGGGCAAGAGCAACAGCAACAAGAAACGTAACAACAACCAAGCAGGGGAGTGAGAAACCCTGGTGGGCATACTTACCACGAGTGTCTTCGTCGCTAGAATCGCCGTCCTCCACTCCCTCGCCGCTGTGGTCCCCCTCGCCCTCAACCGTCTGGTCATCCCCACCCCCGCACCCATCGTGGCTAGTCTCGGAAGATCCCTCGTCGTCGCTGGAGTCCCCATCGCCCGCGAAGGTGTACGCCTTGTCCAGACCCTCCAACGAGATTCGGTCATCGCCTGAACCGTCGACAGTCATCGCCATGCCACTCTTTTCGAAAAGGCGGAACCGGTATTCCTCGCGGCTGTCGAATTCTTCCATGGCTGCCCTAACCCACTGCGTGATCAGCACGCGCCGGTCAGACGCCGTCAACGAGTTTCTTTTTCATCTTTCGACGTTGTCCGCCTGCTCCAACCACATATCCATTCGCTTCCCAACCTCCACTTTCAGAAAGCGTCCGGCTGACGCGTCGACGGGCTGCAGCTCGTCCGTGGTCTTGGTGGGAAAAACCAGGGAAGTGAGTTGCATTGCTTGGATAGATAGTCCTTGAACTTGTCCGTCGTCTGCGCGTGCAAGTTGTGCATGAGAAGGAGGGTCCTCTCCATGGGGAGCTGGCTCCTCCCGCGCATCAAGCTCGGGCGAAAGGACTCCTTGGCCCACTCCATGCAAAAGTCCTGGTCAGCCCACGCGCTTTCTTGGAAGAAGACATCCACATTCCTGTGGTACGCGGCCTACTCCACCTTCGAGATCCGCTTCCCCGTGCCTCTGAAAATGAGGGTAATCCGCATAACCCTCTTACCGGGACCAAAGATGACTTGCATGGTGCACTGCCTTTTCTCCAGTCCGGCAAAGGACTGGCTGACGGCTACTCGCTTCACGCCTTGCTGTGCCTACGTGATTCCCAGCCCGTTCACGAACGGCAAAGTCACCTGATCCACGTCGAAACGCTCCAACAGCTGGAACTGCCTGTACTTTTCTAGCCTGGGCTCCTCCGCCCCACCCGCAGACAGTGATGCACTCTCAGGGAAGACTACCTTCCTCCGCTGCACCAGCTCGCGGATCAGCTGGCGAAACCTCCTGTGAAACCGCTAGATTCGCGGCAGGCATTCCTCGATGGACTTGGCCTTTATGTTGGAACGGCGCCTTGGTGCCACTTTGTGTCTCTTGGCCCATTTTTGCATCCACCCGAAGGAAGGTCGAAACAATGCCGCCCGGCTGTCGGTAGGGTGGTGTTCCTCCATCAGCTTCCGGAACGTGACGGTGAGCCAAAGGGTCGACACCTTCAGCTTCTTCCTGCGGCGAGCCAAGAAACGATTGTATAGCTCCTTCTCGGCGATAGGAAACCACCGCTTTGGCTGCTGTTTCGCGAGTAGCGTCTGCTTCACCTCGTCTGCGGCGCCCGCCACGATCTCGTTCTCCTCCTTTACCCACTTGCAGATGTTGGGGAGAGGGACATTCATGTGGGTTTCCAGGTACTGCAGAGGGGTGAGGTGCTCGGCCAGCCAGAGGGCTTGGCGGTCCTCCTCGAGGATATGCAGCTGCTGGAGCACACGTATAGCCGTAGCGATTGCGCTTGGCAGCGCCACGACGAGCCGACTTAGGTTCAGCACGCGTGAAGCCTTCAGATTCCAGGTCGATGTCGGGGAGACGCTTCGGCTGGAGGACGAACGAAGCTGCCCCCGTGATGCCATCGAACTTCACATGATAACAGCGCCCAGGTCCGGCACGCTCCCACAACAGGACATCCCCCTTCGCATCGTCTCCCAGCATCCGCTGCAGTCGCTGGCCTTGGAACATGTTTGCCGTGCTGTGGTTTGTTTTCATGTGGACTCCCAGGCCTTTTGTGTTCACAAAGTTCGTCGGACAGTGGGGGCATCGCACACGGGGAGCCGGGGCTGGCGATGCAACACTGACGCCGGACACATACTCCTGGACGCCAGCGCGAGTCCGCGAAACCTACAGACCAATGGGAAAAGATACTCATGCCATACGTAGATACACAATCAGCAAGGTTGAAAAAATCCATGCAGCAGTACCGACAGCAGTACACCACGCACATCGGTGTGGATACTTTTTTGCTCCACGTGTATGTTTTGCATCAAGTACAGCAGTAGTAGCACTTTACACACGCATTAATATACCTACCTTATGCGGCAAAACTCTGCTTCAACTTTCCGGGGCGGGCGGCCGGACACGGTAGTTATGTATGCCAATCAAGACTTCACGGTTTACAATGGCGTATCACGTGATGCGTACACTCGTGACACTACAAAAATGAAGTTACGCGCCAACAAGAAGAGACGGACGAACACAAACGCGAAAAAAACAACTGCTGTGCACATGCTGGATGTACTCAGAAAATACCTACTGCCACACACAGACAATTTTGAAGTGATTGTTTGTGCAGAGTTTGCATGGGCTCATCGGTTCCCCGCTGCCAATAGCGAACGAGTTGTAGATGTTTAGCGAGCCTTTGCTGGCGTTCTCTCGTGAGTAGTGTTCACACATTGATAGTAGATCTTTAGGACTAACGCGTTCTGATTGGTTGGGCGCTGTTTGGCGATGGTTCTGGCGATCGGTTCCTCTCCAGCGCCCTCTCCCCATTCCGCATTCCGAGCAAGCGGCACAGCCGCGTGCCGCCCAGTTCGCGGCCGCTAGGCCGTGCTTTGGCCCTGGGTGAGGGTGAGGGTGAGGGTTAGGGTCAGGGTAGATGTGGGGTGAGCAACCTAGCCTTGCTTGCATGAAGAACCTAGCCTTGTTACGTTCAACATCAATTAGTCCTAAGGAGTTACTATCAAAGTGTAACTAAGGCTCGCTCTCGTTGTCTCTTTCCTCCATTCGGGGCCCCGCGCGCCGCCGGAGCTGCTGCTGCTGCTGCTAACCGCTTTCCGGATGCAGACGACGCGGCAGCGTGGTCTGAAGGCAGTGGGGGGGAGGGGCAAAGTGAGCCACTGTGCATCCGATTTTCAAGTAATTTTTGGGGAATTGGGGCATTTGGGGTCATGCCCCAATTGTGGGGCAAGAAAAAACACTTTGATCTCGCCGCACCGAATCGCTGAATTTCAGCGAAATCTCGCCGTAATGTCGAAGGGACGGGAAATAACCAACGGCAGCGGTGTGATGTATTCCAGTATGTGTAGCTGTGGGTGCTAGGTATGTGTGCGTGCGATTGAAGCTGCTGCTACTGGGTGGATCATATTCGAGTGGCCGAGCTGGAATAGTCTGCAGCCGCAGCAGTCAGTTGGTGATTTGAGAATGCACGGGAGCGGAGTTGTGTTGTGAGGTGTAGACTACTGCTGTAGTCTAGTTGTAGAAGAACTCTATTGTGCTGCTTTGCGTCTGCGTTGGTTGGACTTTGCATGTGATACAGCAACAGAGCAAGATCTGTTCGTGCTGTTGTACATGTTGCTGCCGAGGTGTGCTGTTTCGTTTCTTGTTTGCTTGAAGTCCGGCACGCCTGCTTGCCGCACACGGTCACGTCCCGCACCTCTCTGACTGGAGTTTGTGTCCACTAAAGTGAGCGTGTCTGCGTAATGCCAACCACGAGAGCCGAGCGGAGGAAAACTAAATGTGCTTGTCCTTTGTGCGCTTGCAGTGTTCCACATCATCATAGACTCGGCGTATCATATGCACTCCGAGTATCATATTTTTTAACTTGTTACTTCCATCCGTGCTCGGCATGGCGAAATCAAGCTCTACTCCACCCGTACCGGTCGTTCGGGACGAGACGAACGGAATATCTATCCCGTCTCCCGCGCCGGAGGCAAACACATACGCCAGACAACAGAACGCACAGAGGAGGACAGAGCCATCACCCTTGACGGTCCACACATGGAATCACAAATAATACTTGATTGTCTGGATCAAAGGTGGAGTAAGAGCAGGCCCCGCCGATAAATACATCTAAAACAACTCAACACCAGCAGATATTTCGAGTCCCCAACCCTCAGATTGACATGTGCCCACTGGCGGGTCCTACAGCGGGCGTGGGCGAGGTCGCAGGCCTTGACGGAGAGTACCTGTACTCTGAAATATTGTTGCTTTCGAAAAATTCGAATATTAATAGTTTCTTCCGCTTGAGTGCAACGTTGCCTGTCAACTTCAGCCCTATGGCTTTCATGAAGGCGATCGCGGCTGCGTCCGCGAGGGTGCTGATCTGTTCAAGCTTCAAAGGCACCCCGCTAGCGACGCTTTCACTCGCTCTATCTCTGTCCCCTCTGGCGCGCTTCGATGCCGGCGGCGGTGTCGAAGTAGAAGTCGAAGCAGAGGACGTCCTGACTCGAGATACCTCGTTCACGGCTGCGAGGTCGGCGGCGGCATCTCGGTCCCTTCCTGCCTTGGCCGCTATCTTGGATCGTTTTCGCGCCTTCTCTACCGTAGTAGGCGCACGGACAAGTTTCGGCGCGGCACCCGTAAGTACTTGTCTGTATTACCTTGCGTTGTAACGTTTCGTCACCTCGGCCATCACCTGGCTCTTCCCGTCGCAGACCATCGTCGCTTCCGCGAGACAGGTGGCAAAGGCCTCCAGCTCTGCATCACTTGTCGGAGTCAACGCTATAACCCTCTCCAGGGTCGGGTGCCTTGAAGGCAAACGCCGCCCCCCCCCGTAGTTACCGCGCGAGATGTCCTGGGCGGCGGCTTCTCCAGCGTTGCTGCGGTAGGTCCTGCTGGTCGCACCTCCCATCGCCCCGCCGCCACTGGCACCCGCAGCGCCCTCGGCAGCATCTCCTGTCGTCGTTGACGGCAACAACAGCGGCGGGACGGCCCCCGCCCCCTCGGCAGTCCTTCCTGTCGCCGTTGGCGGCAACAGCAGTGGCGGCACGGCCCCCGCACCGGCGGAAGAACCTGTCGCTATCGTCGACGGCATGAGCGCCGCCGCTCCCGGCCGACCTCCTCTGTTGGTCAACGGCAACGGCATCACCCTCGCACATGCACCCACCGCGGTCCCCGCCGGAGTCCCCGCTCCTGCCCCGACGGCCGCGGCCCCCGTCCGGCTGGTATCTCCTGCCGTCGTCGACGGCAGAGAAGTACGGGTGTTGACTAGCGAGTTCGCCGCGGCGGTTTTTGCGTGTGTCAGAGCGTTGGCTCTCCTCTGTTTGGCGTATTCGAACCCCATCGGCTCAAAGTCCTCCGCGGCCACCTGAAACGAGTCATCCAACAGGGTGACGCAAAAACGTCAGAGATCTCGCGTCATATGGATCAGGGTGGGCGTACCAAAATTGAAATTCACGGCACCGACGGCACAAAAAAAAATGAAGGCTAAGAATACAGAATCCCGCGACGTTAAAAGTGTCCTCCCATGAGTATACAACTGGCGCTCACCGTCGGAGTGTCACCCGCTCGAGGGAACGGGCTCGAAGTGAGGATCGACTCGGCTGCAGTNGCGGCCAAGCTTTCGGTCCATGTCGTGGTTGTGACGATGAATGCGTTGCAGCAGCCTCGCATCGCACGCTTCCGCACCGAGCCGAGCCACGCCGTTCACCAGGCGGTTGATGCCACCGTGAAAGTTCTCGTTCTTTCCGGTCCCTCCTTTCTTGGACCACCTCATGAGCCCAGTCTTCGGCCCTCTACCAAGCGGGATATACCTGAGGCAATACATAGAACGACAGAAAAACAAGCGGCAGGGTGGAAAAACATGACTGAGAATACATTCTGCAAAAATATCAACACATAAGAGTACAACAGTGGAAACAGCCTTGAAGCATTGGTGACGTCTTGACGAGAGCCACTTACATTAGGTCGACGTCTAACGGATCCTGGACGCATCCTTTCCGGAGGCACTTGATGTGCTTGTTCAGCGCTGCCATGGCGCCAATAGGACCCGATTTTCCTGGCGATAAATCCGGGCGCAGCAGTGGCAGCTCCTCCCTGGCGATGGCAGCCTGGTCAAGCTTGACGTAGTCGCCTACGTACTTCACCAGGTCGTCCTCAACCTCTTGTGCACGCCGGGAACCCGTCCGAACGAACTGCGACCACGCTCTCTTTTTGGCCGTTACCTCGGCCTCCATCTCCAACATCCCCAGATTTACCCGCTTCAAGTATGCCGCTACCTCTTCAACGTCCGGCTGGTACTTGGTGCGAAGAATTCGTCCAACCCCCGCCGCAAATTCGGCCTTTCTTGCGTGGTTTTTCGATGTCGTGGCACCCACAAGAGTCTACGGAGCAGAAGGTAGCAACAGGCGGTGGCGGTGGCGGTGGACAAGCCATCAGTGTGCAGCGAGCGGAGGGCACGCGACGACAACGAACGGAGTGATTCATTCAAAAGGCGGCTAAATGTACAACCTTCGAGGATCTCGTTCGCAGCGGCTTCCGGCGTACTGTACCATCACACCTAGAATTTCGAACAAACTTCTGGAAACTGTTACCCGCCCAAAGTGGAAAGAATCCGCAAGTGCCCTGCGCATCACTCCCTCGAAAATATGGAGTATCCACCCCTTGGTGACATCATCAGCCCCCCTACAGCAGACGTCGTCGTACAACCACTTCAGAGCGAGCAGCGTGCCGTTCCTCGTCCGTCTCTCCGCCTACCTGCGGCGTTGTGCGGGTGATGAGAACGAGTAAGAGCGGACTAAACGTGGCATCTTTCGCTACCACACATAGATGCTTTACGATACTCAACGCAGCTCTCGACAAAGGCATTTTGCGAAAATTTCGCCGACAGTTGTTTTCGCGTATGTCCAGAGGAAACAGTTCCGCGACAATCTCGCCGACATTAAACTTGACGATAGTGTACCTCTTCAGAAGGAGGTATATTTCCTCCTTTCTTTCGCACAGCTCCGTATGCGTGAACCTTGGCGTCCTCCCCCAACAGGAAAAGTAGGCAGTCCGGAGAATCAATGACCCTCAAACCGATGCGCCACGTGCCATCAATACACAGAAACTGCCCCCCATAATGCGAGTGGATTTCGCGTTTCATGTGCTCCTTGTCCTGTGGATGACGACAGAACGCAACATTGTGATCGGTGTGGCGGCAGAGGAGAATCTGAACACGACAGAACAAAACCCGAGCAGACACGAGAAACGCGTGAGTACCAGAAAAGTATCCACGCTTCCTCCTCTTACATCGTCGTGCCCAGCCTTGTAAATCGTGTTCAACACGGCGATGGACGGAGTGGAGATGAGGGTCCCGCGGCTGAACTTCCAGCCTGGCCACAGGGCGTGCCCCGCACTCCGATGCTTCGCCGCAAACCGGATGTACCTATGCATTTCTCGTACCTCTCGGCCTTGCTCGCCTGCGACGAGTATCCTGCGATACGTCTTCATGTTCAGTGGAGCAAGCAACAGCAAACACGTGGGGCGGATGACCAACGAGTTTTCAGTGGAGCCACTCTTATCACAGCGAAAATCAAGGAGGACAAGCAGAGTGCAATCCAGCTGCCCAAACACATCACGATCGAAAAAAAAAAAGGAACCGCTTTCAGGTTAGGGTTGCACCTACAGATCGCCCTCCGTCACCCTCATTTGGTCCAGTAGAGTCTCTGACGTGCCATTTTGCCTAAAGTAGCAAAAAGGCAATCGCGAGCCAATCTCCTCAGGGTAGCAAATGTACGTACCTGCAAAGTTTCAGTGGTCGAGTGACCCAGGGAGAACATGTAAGAATAGGCGATCCTTGTGCGTGTGATTTTCGCACTGCAATTCGATGCCAAGATTGAAGCTAAATACGATACGCTTAAATAAATCATCACCGTACCTGTCGTCCATTGTGGTAAAGGAAGCGCCGTTTGGGCAATGCTCGCGGATGATGGCCTCGTCCCACCCGTCATCCGCAATGACCACTCTTTTTTTGTTGGCCGCCTTGTTGGCACATTCCAAGACGAGAGGGCACCCCGAGGCCGTGCAGGAATACTTGCCCGCCAACGGAACCACCACCCTGCCAACGTCGGGTACCGCGCGTATCTGCCGAAAGAAGAGGGAGAATTACAAAGAGAAGAATACGGAGTAAGACGGCATTCAGAACGTGTCGGAAATGAGAAGGAGCAAACATTGAGCGCGCATGTTCTTACAACAGAAGACTCTTCCGGGACTACCGAGATAAACGGACGACTCACAAGCAACAGAGACAGCAACCAACAGCGAACCAAAACAAACAAGAAATCAAGTCGAAAAACACGTTCATACCGCAAACGTGCTGCGTGCCTTTTGAGCACCCGCATTTGGGAAGCCATGCCCTGATACTCCAGGAGGTTTCACTTCCGAATTCGATTTGCATCCTGGACAGATCATTCTCACTCCCTTCGCCCCGCCGGGGGTTGTCACCTGAAAAGAAATCAACACAGCGGGAGAGGGCTCTTTACGCCAGGCCTTGTTCCGATGCTCGTTTCTGTTCAGGCGGTGTCCCTTGTATGAGGTAAGAGGGTTAATCACTGGCAGAGAANGCCAACGGAACCACCACCCTGCCAACGTCGGGTACCGCGCGTATCTGCCGAAAGAAGAGGGAGAATTACAAAGAGAAGAATACGGAGTAAGACGGCATTCAGAACGTGTCGGAAATGAGAAGGAGCAAACATTGAGCGCGCATGTTCTTACAACAGAAGACTCTTCCGGGACTACCGAGATAAACGGACGACTCACAAGCAACAGAGACAGCAACCAACAGCGAACCAAAACAAACAAGAAATCAAGTCGAAAAACACGTTCATACCGCAAACGTGCTGCGTGCCTTTTGAGCACCCGCATTTGGGAAGCCATGCCCTGATACTCCAGGAGGTTTCACTTCCGAATTCGATTTGCATCCTGGACAGATCATTCTCACTCCCTTCGCCCCGCCGGGGGTTGTCACCTGAAAAGAAATCAACACAGCGGGAGAGGGCTCTTTACGCCAGGCCTTGTTCCGATGCTCGTTTCTGTTCAGGCGGTGTCCCTTGTATGAGGTAAGAGGGTTAATCACTGGCAGAGAATCTTGAGTGCGGTGGCGGCAGGTCTCATCAAGAGCAAAACTTCCCACCAACAAAACAGAGTTCGGCGCTTTCTGTCAGAACCTCTGAAGGTTCTCGTCATGCAAACTTCAAACAAGAGTTGCGGGCTTGCCGCAGCGGAAGGGAGGGAGGGGGGCATACCGACCAAAAACGTCGACATTGGCATGAGCCGATAGATCATGAGCGTGCGCAACACTGTAATCCGTGACAACCAAAATGCACTATCAACAGAAAATTAGTTACAACAACAATTTGAATGTGCGACGACGTTTTGTGTTTTTTTTTTCATCTTTCAGCACGCACCTTCGGCACGTACGAGCAACAACTTACAAAGGCAAAAAGGGTCGGGTACTGTCATCGGCTCCTTCGCGCTTTCATGCACTTGCCTGGAAAGCTGGAATGCCGACCAATTCTTCGAAGAAGACCACCTCGTGCATGTAGAGAGCGGACACAACTTGTGTCGTCGCGAAAACGGCCATGGCCGGCTCCTTCAAAAGCACATCCATGATCTCTCCCTTCTCGACCCGGGTTCTCATCGCTGGTGTCACTTTCGCCGCTTTCATCGCCGCAGCGGCGCGCTTCTCCGGGCTGTCTGCGGGCTGGCATATCGGGGCGTCAGGGAAACGTCGATTAAACGCTGCCGCTTCACACTTGGGCGGCAGATGCCGCTCCTTCATCCACTGTGGTGGAGTCAGCGTGCCGGTGCCGGCTATCTTGGGGAGAATGTCCAAGACCATCCTCGCTTGTTTCGCGATGGCAGTTTGTAACTCGACATTCATCCATCGCTCCCGATCTCCCTCCTTTGCCTCTTCCTCCGGCGCTTCTTCTCCGTCGACGCACTCTTTATGTTCGTCCATGGGTTCTTCTTCCGTATATCTAGTGGCTGCTGACGACGAGACGCCCACGCCGCAAGGGTCACCGGCGCGCACGCCACATAGGTCTTCGGCTGAAGATCCGGCACCAGCTGTAACCGTCTGCTGTGTAGAAATTTGACCAAAATTAGAACATGATGAAACAATCCTAGGCGCCCCCGCCGCCGCCGACGTCGCCGCCCCTCTACCTTCAGCTATGGCACCCGACAGTGTTGCTGCTGCTTCTGCTCCTGCTGCGTGGGGGACTCCAGTTCCAGCAGANCGCCACATAGGTCTTCGGCTGAAGATCCGGCACCAGCTGTAACCGTCTGCTGTGTAGAAATTTGACCAAAATTAGAACATGATGAAACAATCCTAGGCGCCCCCGCCGCCGCCGACGTCGCCGCCCCTCTACCTTCAGGTATGGCACCCGACAGTGTTGCTGCTGCTTCTGCTCCTGCTGCGTGGGGGACTCCAGTTCCAGCAGATGCTGCTGCTGCTGCTGCTGCTGCTGCTACTTGTGAGCTCATGTACGGATTCTGGGAGCTACCACGGCTTGAGCTCGGCTCTTTCCCAGTCACGCCTCTGTTGTCCACTGTGCCGTGGCTATCGTACCCTACTCGCCGCTCGAGCCTCGCCTCCGATTGATGGCAATGAGCGCAGAAATGATCAAATCCATAAGGATTCAGGTTGAGACTAACTGCGATCGAGATCCTCATGGATCCCGCGTTCTGATACCTTCCACACATATGGCACCGGAACGGCTGCTGTGCGGGCCCTTCGTATTTATCCGACCTGTCTCTGTCGGCCCTTTCATAGTTTCCGCGACCTCGTGATCCAGTTCCTGCTGAAGACATGACAATCGAGCCTGGGCTGACGATCGGCCGCCCCACTGCCGCCACCGTTTGGCGCTTTGCCTCTCGCTTCTATGAGATGCGATGTGGTGTTGTGAAAAGTGCGACGTATTCGCGCAGCTCTTGTTCTTGGGGCAAAAAAATCTCACATTACAGACAGTGTGCCCCCTTGGAAAGAAGGAAAGGTGGACATTTGCCCCAATGTACACTAAATCCATATGATCGATACACAGTCGACTTCCTGGTACGTACGTAGGATGCACAGTAGGGGGCCCCGGCCGGGGAGCGAGGGCCGCAGAAGCGAAGGGGGCACAGCGATATCCCACACATACACCCTCCGCGTTCGCTAATTTTTCGGTACCCACCCTAGATGTTGTGGGAAAAAATACTGGCAGGGGGGGGGGAGGGGGTGACGCTATCCGCCGAAGTTCTTGTCTTCCAGCAAAGATCTGCAATGGACCCCGTTCTTATCTTGGCCTCGAGTTTGGACACCTCGATACGGGCTCTTGTTCTTATGTCACGTCAGAACTGAGCACCTGTTCTTATGGCCGATTCTTAAGTTTTGGATTTTTTTAGCCCCATGTTCTCGACAGGTGTGTTGTTAAGTGCGGGCGCCATCTGTATGGACCCTACAGCAGTATTACATGTAGTGTGGTTTTTGTTATACTCCTCGTGTGCATATTGTTTCGGATTCGACCCTCCTTGCTTCGCGCGGCGCTAGACGGCTAGGGAGAGACTAAAATCAAGTAGGACAGGTGCACACGTGCATTGCTGCTGGGATAGTTGAACCGGGAGGGAGGGCCAAGGAGGCAGGCCGCCTGATTTTTGAGTTTGGGCTTTGAATTTGCCAAAGATGGCGCATTTCTCCCCATTGGTCTTGGTTTGCGATGACGGCCTACAGGTCAGGAGATGAGGCATCCTCTGGCGCCCCGTGGAGGTTCGTATCGATAAGTTCGAGCACGTGGTGAACGCCGTCGTTCGCCTGCACAACTTCTGTCGGGATCGAAAGGTGGACGTCCCCACGGAAAACACGGGGTCTGCGATTCCTTCGCCCGAGGTCGCTTTTGACGACGACGGTCTCATCAGTAGCGACTACTTCGAGACCGTTCCAGTGCGTACCGGGCACCCCGTGGAGTACCAGGCTAAGGCGTCGAAGCCGAGGGAGGCCATTCGCAAGGAGCTGGAGGTGACTGGCTTGATGAGGCCAGAGCACAACATCGCCAGGAGCCAAACACGCGCAAGTTAGGGCGCTGTCGGAAACTTACACTTGGCAGGGAGGGGGGGTCGAGGGCGAGAGCGGGGGTGGGGGGCAAGAGCGGGGTCGGGACCGGCGGCCGATGTGGGGTGTGTGTTTCGCGGGGATCGAGGTGAGGGTCATGTGCGGTGGTGTGTGTGTTGTGTTGTGTTCTTTTATTTTTAGCATCGACCGCGCTAACCGGCTGACCAATGACAAGACGTCAGTCTCAGTGCGGTTGAAAACACAAAACACTTCTATCTGCCATGAACTGGGACCCCGTGAGGGGGCAGCATGGGGGAGGNGACAAGAAGAATCTCTGGGCAGTTCTTCCCTAGCCCTACGTTTCTTGTTGTGGGGAAGGTCATCTGGCTCAAACCCTTTGCTCTCTTCCACTCCTCCATGTTTTCCTCCTCCATTGTCGTCTTCGTCCTCCTTACTTCCCTTTTTCTTTCCTTCGCCTCCGTCACTCCCAAAAGACTGACCATCATTANATCGACCGCGCTAACCGGCTGACCAATGAAAAGACGTCAGTCTTAGTGCGGTTGAAAACACAAAACACTTCTATCTACCATGAACTGGGACCCCGTGAGGGGGCAGCATGGGGGAGGCTAAACTATCCTTCGGATCAACGACAGAAACAGCAGCAACAGAAGAAAACTGCACGTGTCTACGAAGGCTACTACCTTGTACTCGAGTTCGTTTTGGAGCACTTTCACCATCATCCTCCTTGTGTTCGCTACCATCATTCTGAACTTCATTTTGACAAGAATCTCCGGGCAGTTCTTCCCTAGCCCTACGTTTGTTCTTTTGGGGAAGGTCATCTGGCTCAAACCCTTTGCTCTCTTCCACTCCTCCATGTTTTTCTGCTCCATCGTCGTCATCCTCCTTTCTCCCCTTTCCCTTTCCTTCGTCTTCGTCACTCCCAAAAGAATTACCCTCACTACTATCGTTGTCGCAGAGATCCCAACCGATTGGCCCTGGTGGAAGTTGGTCGATCAGTAGCCCGTGACGTTTGACCACATCGCGAGTTCGCATAGACAGAAAATGAGCTAGCGAAGGTAAACCGTCTCCGAATCCTGAAGTATGAAACGCTTTCAGGCGGACTAACGCTCTTTCGTCGTCAAAATCCCGCCGGCAAAAAGCTTTGTGCGCCAAGTGGTTGGCGATAGCAACGATGAGTCGATTGGTGCCTTTACCAAGACCGCCATTTGTTGAAAACGCAGCAGGAAGGAGGTTAGATCTAGACGGGTTGAAGGTTCCCGCATAGTGATTTGCCTTACTTGCAGCTCGATCTTCGAGGGCTGATCCTGGCTTAAGGATCGACTTGTCGATGCTTCGACCTGCTGATGGGTTGACGATTGTTACGTCGATCAGAATGGACTTGGTGCAGAGGTCCTCTTCCTTCTCTCCTGCGTGCAATCCTGGGGGGATCACCAAATCCATCTTGTGTAGCCCCTTTCCCCTACCAGTGCCTGTGGTAAAAGGGGAAGAATCCTCAACGGCGATGGGCATATGGCACTCGCGCAGTGTCTTGAGGACCACTCGAACCATCCTGTTATGGAGGAAGGTTGAGGCGCCGGTCTTGGTACAGACGAGGGAGTGGGCTCGGCTCAAGCGGTCCTTGCATGGTAGCAATGTACCTGCACCACAAAATTTTCCTGTGTTGCAGTCTGCTCGATCGTGACTCCCCAGTACACGACCGATTGACTCTCGATATAGATCAGGCAGCATTCTTTCATCTGCTGACAACCCTTGCGTTGTCAACCACGACAAAACTCCCTTGCCTTTCGCTTCCTCCAAGCGGATCAACGCCCTCTTCTTTGGCGTTTCCTCGCCTACTACTTTCTGCAAGTCTGTCTCCACCATGTGGCGCACTGCTGCATGAAGAGGTTTCGAAAGGAGAGCTTGGGCTCCAAAGACTCGGTAGTGTTGACCAAATTCATTTCGGTTGTAGGTAGACGGTGGTTGATATTCTACGTCAGGGTTTCCATCTTCACGGGGTTTTCCCGCCTTCCCTGCTTCCAACANNNCCAAAGACTTGGTAGTGTTGACCAAATTCATTTCGGCTGAAGGTAGACGGTGGTTGATGTTCTACGTCAGGGTTTCCATCTTCACGGGGTTTTCCCGCCTTCCCTGCTTCCAACAAGTAAACTCCTTTGAGGGCGGGGGTTAACTCATCACTTGTGGCAAGTTTAGCCCATGACTGCCCAACAGCTTTTTCAAGCTTGTGTTTGGTGATGATCTCCTCTATCGTCTTGAGTGAGTCAATTTGAGCCAACCCCGTCGGTAGCTGGGCAAGCCGGGGTAGACATTGCTCAACTGTGTATCCTGTCGATGCTTGCACTGACTTGGAGAACACCAGCGCTTGCCCTGCCACAAAAGCCGATTCTCGAATGAGAACATTGCTCGTGATTCCTAGTCCTCCTTCTCGCATGGGTAGGTGCACCTGC
>CACKRE030001187.1:55879-77593 GCA_902602495.3 Ectocarpus sp. CCAP 1310/34 | reverse complement strand
TTTTTTCGTGTATAATCAAGTCCTTTTTCCCGGCTCTCACGCCACCCACCGGCTTCCACGCCACTACTCCGGCTATCACGCCAACCCGGCTTCCACGCCTTCAGGACTCCCACGTCCCTGCATATACCTTTACATCAGGGCTTCTACGCCACCCGGCTTCCACGCCAAAGACTATACCACGCCAAAGACTATACCATACCCGAGCTTCCACGCTCCACCACGAGAGGGCTCTCACGCCCGCAAATAGTTCTACATTCTTCACCGTTGGCAGTACCCAGCTGCTGGCACATTTATTTCCCACCACGGGACCCCGCGCCGAGGCACACACGCACAAAGCTACTCAACATTGTCAGAGAGGAGACTCCCTGCTCCCTGTCACCCACGCCCCCACACAACTCCGCACCCCAGGAAGCTTTGGTTTCCTGCCCTCTCCGTCAAAGCAAGCACCGCAATACCACCAGCCGAAAAGAACCATGCAGAGTAACCCACGACACCAAGGCAGCGCGCCGGGTTCTGAGGCAGCCGCGAATCGGGACGATTCATGCCGCCATGCCAAATCTTTCGAAGTGGACAACGGCACCGAGCAACAGCATAATCGTGATAGGTCTATTCTCGCACATGATGAGTCCAGCGCTATCACCATGCTCGGCTCCTTCGTGGCGGGTGCATCGGTGGGGGCAATGATCTGCGTTCGGTTGTTTGTGTTGGCGCCCATTGTATTCTTGCTTCTCTGCGGAGCTTGTGTGGCGGTCACGGTCGTGCTTCTCTGCGGGGCCGGGGCAGCGGTCGTCACCAAGTCACACAGCAAGGTGGAAAGTATCTCGTGAAGCTACGACACGTTCATTCACTGCCTGTCTACCGTAGATGTATCCAGGATGTGTATATCAGGTCGTTGGTAGCTTTTATCCTGTGCACTTGGACTGACCTACACTATTGTCTACAGTAGTCGTACGTGGACTCTATTGCGAGCGGGCTTGGGACTTCCAGATTCAAGCAGACGGCGAAAGTCCAATTGTTGTAATCAGTGCATAGCACATCCGTCGAGGTGCTACATTGCAGGATGGCGCGTGAGTCGTCGCGGTGATTTGGACTGACAAAAGGGCGTTTTTGACGTGTAGACTCTCAAACGAATCTATTCCCCGCTCAAACCGGAGGATGTGGGTAGACTGTGCAACAAATGGGGCGGTGGTGGACCTACCTTGCCAGAATACACGCGATCGGCCAATATTGGGGTCGTGGTGTCTTGTTTCAGGAGCCTCTATGCTGATCAATATCCCTCGATGTGTTCGCCGACAGGGCGGGGGATATTTTGCACGTTGAGGGCTGCCAGAACCTCCTTCATCTGGATTCGATCTCGTCTTTCTGTGGAAAAGAGGGTTTCGTCCTCGACAGACGTTGGGGAGTTTCAACCTTTATGAAGGTGTTCTCCACATTACCCCCCCCTTTTTCGAGGCTTCTTCTTGTTTGCTAGGCAAGAGAAGTCTTCTTGGGGTAACCGGAACCCGACCGGCTGGCGGCGAATAGAACCACCTTTTTTCCAACAATCTTCTGTGCGTGTGTGCGGGTACACCACTTCCGCCACGCATTGCCAGAGGTTTCGAGTTCGATAGACAGTGCATCGATTTCGAGTTCGATAGACAGTGAGTGCATCGTTTCTTGGCCCACCCACCGTTTCTCTTTTTCCGTACTCCGGAAGAAATAAGGTGAGCAGCGGGTTTTGAACCCGTATCTGTGCAACCACAAGCAGACACCTGACATCTCTTCGTCGACGCCATTATGGAAAAAAAAAAGGGTTTCGTCCTCAACAGGCGTTGGGGAGTTTCAACCTTTATGAAGGTGTTCTCCACATTTCGATCTCGTCAAAAATCCTTTTCTTGTTCCTGCCACTGAATGTTATCTTTTTTTTTCAACTCAAGGAGACAACGTATGTACCCGTCTTTTTGGAGTCATACGCACTCAATTAATATATTCAAATCATCTGCCCGTCTCAGGTCGGCACCATTTCCCGCAGAGCGGGCAATTTCACCTCCGACGTTCTCCTAGCCTTGTTAAGGGTCGTTCGAGAGATCAACCGCACGTGCCAGTTATCGGACAAGGTGAGAACCATTACTCAATGAAATGGCTGTCCTGCTCTCACCGCTTCGGGGACCTTGCAGCGATGCTAGTAGTCTACAATGTTTGTGGTAAACCTGGGACAGAAATCATTGTCTTGTTTCGTGTCCTTTTCGCTTGTTTCCAAGCGCTCCATGGGTCATATTAGCAAAAACGTCGTACAGCAGGCTTTCGACACGAACGACCGCTTCGGGCGTGCCCGACCTGACCTTTTTCGAACGGTTTCTTGATTTGTGGTTTGTTGGGCTTGGTCTCGCATTGTATGCGGGTGGAGAAACACGTTTATTGAGCAAATATGGTACCCCCGTGTTTGCAATTTGACACCGATAGTAGCGTACTTTGCCGGTAACACTCTTTCTTGGACTTTTGTACATATCCTTGCAAGGTGAAGGTTACCGTGCAAGAAGCGGCAAGGAAGGTGCAAGCCGAGATGCAGAAGGTCGGTATCTGTGACCATGTCATGACCAGGGCACGCTCCCTGTGGGACCAAGTCGACAAGGTTAGATAGACGCCAGCCACTTTACTATTGTTTTTTTCTAGTGTCGAATCCAAAAGCATTGCGGCAGAATCGCAAGAGAGACAACTCACGCTGCCGTTTTTCTCCAGCCACTGCGAGTGACCGTCAAGTCCTTGACACATGGAAACCTTGAACGTTTACAGCAAGACTCGGTAGAACCCATAGGAGAACCTTCGCATACCAGCCGAGCTTGAGCGCGGTGGGTCGAGGTTCCTTGCTCGCACAACGGCACACGGGGAAACTTTCAGAGACGACGTAAACACGTTAACACATATCGCTGCAGTTGGGAAATGTGGAGAGCGCAGAGCTCGCCTCTCCGCCCCTGCTTTTTCACTCCTCTGACCCTCTTCTGTCCCTTTCGCTACCGCCTAAACTGCTTCTTCCTTCCTGCTTGAAGACTTCGTGGTCCTGGCAACAGCACAAGACAAGCGCAACATTTGGTCACAAATTACTCCCCGTGAAATGTATTCCCAACCCCGTCCAGCCCGCAGCGAAACAGCTCTACTCTCATCTGTTCCGTGTGTATCGCATGACGCCCCCTCACGCTCGCAGCGGACTGTACCAGGTGGTCAACGTTCTAAATTTTTCCATGGTGCACAAGGGCAGGATATGATGGGCCTGATAAGGAAGAACCCCAGCCTGATTTCGACGACGCGGCAGTTGCGCCCAAATCAGCGCCTTGTTCCCCGTCGTCTTCCGAAAATGAGGAGACCGTCCCAGCAAATTGTCCGACGCGTAACCCAGCGCCATCACATCGACACGCTCAAGAGAATTTTCTGGGCAAAACTCGTGCTCACTCGAGAAGACGTGGAGGGAAATTAGCTTGGCGTTATCACCACGTTTGCGACTACCCATTAGAGCACGGACAGTCGTTCCCGTATTGTTCATGTAGGTCGAGCGCTGAGCGTTACATGTGTATTCAAAGTAACGAACGTAGTGCAGCCACCGTCAAGCCCTTTGAGGCTCCCTTTCGGGGGAATACTTCGTGGTACCGCAGTTTGTGCGAAGCTTGTTCGAGTATGCGCGTTGAACGTGTGAGTGCTCGGTCCGGTGGAGTGCGAGGGAAAATCGTAGAGGAAACTTTGCACCGTATGTATTCTCTATGACAGATTTTTTTAGCATTGTTGTTGGCACCTAGATTGGACGTTCTGTTCCAACTGACGTGTCGTTTCTGTATCGCGACGGGGAGAACGCTTCAGAGCCATGTCACAGATGAAGCCAATCGCAGCTGCCTTTCTTTTTGGGCTGTCCACGGGCAATGTACTTGTAGGTCTCGGAGTAGGGGAAACGAGGAACCAGTTTCGTTTGTCGAGTTTCCTCTGATTCTTCTTTACTGCGTCAGTAGGTGCGCCCAATCTCGCTGGCTTGTTCGTGCTTCGTCAGCTTAGCACCGTTTGATGTTCAGCATCTGACTACTTGCGACGGTCGCTAAGACGAGGAACCCCGACTACGCATGAAGGTTCCGGGTCATAACGTGCTACCCCTACCGTTGTATGAATCGCGAACAGTATTTGCAGAATGACACGTTGAAAAAAAGTCCGGCGGTCGTTGTGAGCGCGGGTATTGCTAGTGTTAATCTGTTTGGTGGTCACGTCTCGGGTGGCTTCGGGTCCATGGCTGAGCCCGAACAAGCAGGAATCGAATGTCTCCGGCAAAGTAACGACTTAATGTTGGCATCGATTCTCCAGGTGTGCACACACAGCCAGGTGTCCGTGAAATGGGCATTCACTATCAATAGAAACCTCAGCGTCCGTCTTCGGGTGTGCACCATAAAGAAGGGTGTTGAAACAACAACAACGATATCCAAGCGCTCTGTATTCACTATACTCGACGATGTCAACACGCGAACGAGGACTTGAAAAGATGCGTCCACGCAAACAGGGCAGAAACACTTCCGCATGCCGTGTCCTAGTTTTTGTTCAGGCCCGACATGGAAGCGGGTTGCCACGACCCAAGAGAAAGAAAGAGAACTACAACCTGGCGACTTCACCCCAATAATATATTGGCTTTTGATTGTTGCGCCCACTCACCTTTGGGTGAACCCCAGGGTGCTTGGATCAAGCAACACTGTTTATGAGTCCCCCAGGGCGTTCTCCAAGGGTCATCTTGTGGTAAATCCATTTTGTTCGCACATTGATCATGTCACATCCTTCCTCGGCTCATCTTGAATCAACGAATGCATACGACCACCCTATGTCACGAGAAAACACTACAACTATCCGCTCGGTCTCCTTGAGGCTCCCCTTGTGGTGGAATATGTCATCATGGCAACGCAGCGCGAGGGTTGAACTCTGTCCATTTGACTACATGTCTGAATCCTAAACATTCATTTTCTTGGACGGGGCAACATCGGCCGTCTCCCGCTGCCGAGCCGGGTAAAATCATCCCCAAAACATATTTTTTCGAGCTCTAGTTCCTATACATCAAGTCAACGTGACCAGCAACCCCTCTCATTCGATCAGCGACATGATCCACCTCCCGCTCACAGACGTACGTTTTTCATACTCCCGGGTTTTTCGATGGCAGCCTATTTAGATACCACAGGATAGGAGTAGGGTTCAAAGTGGGGTGCGGGAGGCTGAGCCCAACATCTTCTGCCATTGTGAGCAAGCCTTGACTTCTTGTGAAAATGCTTATCAACTGGCCCGGCCACGTAGACTACTGTGACAATATATGATAGTGTAGTGTTAGTCATCGGAAAATAGTCATGCCGATGAAGGTCATTGTTGAGAACAAATTCCGTCAAGAGATTCCCATGCATTTCTGTCCTGCCTCGGGTGTGGTTGGAGCTGTGGATGCTCTTTTTTGTTCGGTCAGGGTTGTCTTGCAATCAGTCAAAATCGGTATGGTATTTGGACTTAGCCGTGTGATGACGTGCTACATACCATGGTTAATTAACCTGTTCACACGTTGTGTCACGTTGCAAGATTGAGGAGTAATTCCGAGCAATGCCGTTTTGGTGCTTGTACGCGTGTGTGTGCGCTTGGGTCTGGTTTGGGTTGGATTCTGACTGCATGGCGTGCGCATGTTACGCGATAGGAAACCGTTTAATTAACCAAGGAAGCAAAGGAAAGCAGGAACAGCCTGGACTATAGCAGAAGTCCCACGTATTAACCCCACGGTGATTGTAACCCCGAGGTGATTGTGTAGTGAAGAGATGGCCACATACAAAATTTCAAAACTCAATCAACAATCAATGTGTATGAAGGACTTTCCCGCGGTACCCTCAACAACAGCCGTTAACAGCAGTTGGTGGGTTTGCCATGAAAAAAACTCCACACCCCTTACGGGAACTGTTCCCAACCTTGCCCAACCTGAAAATCATCTACGGCTGCCTTTCAATCTCAAATCCAGATTTTCGGAGCGCGACAACCTCTCGGCAATTTGCTGGCTCGATTTTCTGGAACAAGCGTATGCATGGCGTTTCGGAGCGCCGACGAGGTTTGGGGAAGCGTTGTTTCACGCTACTCAACCCGCCAGGAATTCTACGAACACAACAATATGGGTTGGAAGTCATCGTGCGTCTCAGCAGTGTGGCTTGCTCCTAGTATTGATGTTTACACTTGATGCGCGCATCCACTACTACTGCCGTAAATACTTCGCGTTCGTCGCAAGAACAAAGCTGCGGCATCCGGTGTCCACGGTCGACGTTTTCGGCTTTTCAACATTCAAAATCGATGATGGTTCATGCTGATGTTAATACTAATGACCTTATCATAGACGCCTGTACAAGCACATGTTGAGTCAAATCTTGACTTCGACCCCCATTAACAGAGCTGAGCACTGTATGCCACACCAAAGACGCGGAGGATTAATTCTCCTTTATCCGAACTCAACCATTACCTCGAAGTCACCATAACAAGAAAGTCACACCCCAAACCAAGATGAGGGAAACTCTCAACCAAGCCTCGCTCACAATGCGCAACGAATTCACAACCTCAACTTTCTATCGCGCAAGTTCAACGTGCTACATAAGCCAGGCAGGGTTGGGCCCATGCGAAGGAGAGCAGGGAGTATCACATGAATGGGAACCGACACACGTCTTACACATCCCGGAAAGAAATAGTCCGTGGTCTACCAGAACACCCCGAGCAACCAGTAGCAAGGCCAAAACCGCCAAGAAATTTCGAATGCGCCTGAGCACTGCCTACAAACCTGTCGTTCTGGAAAAGGCTCTCCACGGCTAGGGACGACACGCACAGCAGCTTGGGTAGGGAAGCCATAACGCACTCCAAAATGCACTGGAAAGAGAATTGAACAACGATTCGCGGCACTCTACACTCCTTTCGAGGAAAGCAGGACATGCACTCCGCCCATCAGAGGCAATTTCCCCCGTCCACGCGCTTTGTGCGTACAGCATCAGTCCTTCCTACTGAAAAAGGAGGCCCCCAAAGGGCTTGACCGCCCTAGAAAGCTTCTTAGTCGTATGTACAAAACAGAACGCTCAAAGGTATAGCGCGAGACGCACAGCTATAGCCAAGATCGTCAGCTGTTGCAATCGGGGTGACAGCATACAGCCTACTCTATCACCGCCCTTCGGTGGGGGAACATGTCCGGTGCTTGGTGGAAGCTGTGGCGCGATGAAGCTCAGGCATCGAAGGACTTGGGCTTCCCGCCGTTGGAGGACGAAGAGGAAGATGAATCTATTACGTGCGCATCCGTGGCACCATCGAAAGGAATCCGGGTGCCGTCGGTAACGTGGCTCAGGTCTTGCGCTTGTGCTACCTGAATAGAAGCCTGACCAGCAGGAGCAGTCCGCTGCAAAATGGATTGGATATTGCGACACGGAAACAGGGGGAGGGAGTAGGTGATTCGTCTGAGATGCGAAGGTAAAGTGGCGGTTGAGATAGGAGAGTATATCGACGAGACAACCAAGAAGTGGGGGAAGTCACGTTCGCGCATGCACCTCGTCGCCCTTGTCAGAAGTTTCAATCTTCCATCGCTGCGTCTACGAACTAATTGTTGTACCCCGTGTTTCGTTATGTTTTCGAGAGCAGTACTCAAGTCCGCGCCGACCGCCGATGGAACTACCACGAAGAAACCGCCAAAGGAACAAGCGCAAGGCCGCTGCCGCTGCCAAGAGGTGATGGCAACAGGATCGTATTCCGTGGTATTCTATTAACCCAAAACTACAGCAGTACATGCTCCAACAACATTTCCTCATGAAAACGTGGCTCCAGAATCACCAGATATACCATCATACCAGAACAAGACACAACCGCAGCGTACATGGCCGGCGAAACCTGGCAGATAATATGCACGTTTGATTTCCCTTTAGTTGAAATACTGTGTGTTTTGGTCGCCTACGAAGTTCCTCGAATAGTTTCGCGAGCGGAGAAGCGTGGCCCACAAGCGGCCTAGCTCAAGCATACGATGAGGGTTGTCGGTCAAAGGGTCGATGAATTCCAACAGTCTTAACTAGCCTTGGGCGTTCAGAGCTGTTAGGGGCGAGAAAATAGCAGAGCGAAAGCTCTAACATCACCCCCACAATCACACAACGGCTCCTACTACTGACCTTGTCGACTTGATCCCAAAGGGAGCTTGCCCTGGCCTTAACGTTGTCGACGATGCCGAGCTTCCGCACCTTGTCGGTCACCTTCCCCGCCGCTTCTTTCGCACCTACCTTCGCCTGGCAAAGAAAACACGAAAAAAATCAACAAACAATTACATACGAAGTAGGTGAACATAAGAACACCGATGGGCTTGGGTCGGGCAAAGAATGCTGTCGTTGAGACAACCTGCCCAAGTGTCCTTTGCCGGTAAAGGAAGGGTACAGGGCGAACAAAAACTCAACAGCGACGGGAGCATTTGAAAAAAAACAGATCGGGTACCCGTAGCCGCCGTTCGTAGGCGAGTGCGCCTTTGTTCTCCATATTGGAGTTCCGCTGAACCGCAGAGTACACATCAACAACGAGTTGACGAAACTGAGGAAAAACCGACAAGTTTCTCGGAACTACGCAGAGCAGGCTCTACAGAACGTTCCTCGGAACTACGCAGAGCGGACTCTACAGATGGACAGATGGACAGGGTAGAGACGCGGTGCTCACCTTGTGCGTCAACTTGTGCTTGTGATTGTACTCCCTGGCGAACCTGAGCACGGCAAGAAGGACGTCGGAGGACACCTTGCCCACTTTGCGGGAAAACTTGCCAACCTGCGGCGGTAAAAAGGAACGAAGCAAAGTCGAGTAGCGTTGGCAAGAGGGGTGTCAGTTGTTTGAGAGCAGCACAGTGGTTCCTTCATCTCTTTGAGGACATCGCCATCATGTTTGAATCAAGGAAGGGCGCGACGAGGCCATCTACTGTAAGGCGAACCCCCATCGCACGACCGGAAGCCGCGAAGAGGTCTTCAACGTGTAGTACCTTTACCCTCGACGGCGAGACGTAGAAAAAGGTAAGAAACGGGCTCCACGGAGACGGTACACACCAAGACGGTGCACCGTAACCTCTCCATTTTTAGAGGTATGCCGGTGCAGTGTTCGGGTCTGGCGGGGGTCAACCACCGCTCCGGAGGACATACTGCCAACGCCATGAACGGACATTTCCCCTGTTTGCAACGGATCATCTATCAATGTACCACCTACACTGGAGGGCCGTTTGGGCTTTCATGACACGTCCCTCGATAGCCCTGAAACACACGCTTATACCTCCTCCGTGTCTTCTTACGGTTACATGCAGCGAGAGATCGTGAGGTACCAGCCAATATTTTTCCCGCCGTTGGGGCAAATAACGAGGGTGTCATGCCTGGAAATGATTGAGGTTTGCATAGGCGTCCGGTTTCAGACCTGTTTGTACGCGTTTGAGAGCAAACGAGACTCTCGGGAGGTTGGTCCTGCTTGAAAATCACGCCCACGGGTCATTGGTCACAAGCGCGGTGCACTGCCTCAACGTTCCCACCTTGCTGTCTGACTTAGTCACGGCCGCCGCGCCTGCCCCGAAGAGTAGCACCACAAAAGCAGGTGCGCAAATCACTATCCCCACCAATGCACCTGCAACGAACGAGCCGAACACGACGATCCCGCTGGCCTCGTCGTGTGCGATAACTTCTTGGTGCGGTTGCTCGTTGTCCGGTATGGCACACGCTTTGGCGAGGTCATATAAGTCGTTCGTCGGGACCTCCATCGCTACCGGGGCCGCCTCGCTGCTTCCTTGTGGTTGGCTAGACTTGCACATGGTTCTCTTTGGCTAGTGTTGGTGTGTTGCTTGTAAAGGCAGAGAGAGAGAGGGAGAGCGAGAGCAATGGCAAACTTTGCGCAAGGTTGCTGGGCTGTTGGCTTCACCGCAGCCGAGGAATTCGAAGAACAGAGAACGTTCTCGGCGCAGGACCGAGCACTCCAATCTTCGTACGTGGCCGCTGCTGATTGGCCGCGGAAACTCAGAAATTCACAGTCCCTGTGGAACTCAAGACATGGTTGAGCATTGGCATCACCGAGAGTCGGAGATGCCGTGCGTGCATCAGCTGGTGTGCATATGCTCGATTGCAGATGCTCTCTCCTTTCACCGCCGGTGAATTGCACCTGACTTCGTCGTGCACGAGCAAAACCCAGAGCTGTTGCGACGGAACTCTGTTCAAAGAAGCGCTCGATGTGTGTGACGCCGGCTGACAGATCGGACTCTTACTCGACAACTCTACACAATAACACAAACGCCTGCCCCGCAGAAAATGCGTTGGAGAGGCACCGGCATGAACTACTGCCCGTGTGCAACTGGCATGCATGACGGACACATCCCACATGTAGGACCAGGCAACATGCACCAGCTGCACCCCTGGGCCACTTGCGGTATCCGCAGAGTATCATGAGCGGAGCGGAACATTTTTTTCGCAACGTTGTGATACAAAAATACCTTCCGAAAATAGGAAACGTCCCAGCTTGCTGAGCGCAGGAGAGGTGTTACCAGCTGGGTGTTACCCAGCTCCCTCGCTGTGCTCGACCAGAAGGACAGCAAGTGGGGGACTTTGAAGTTTTGCAACTAGGTTGGAGGTCATCAGAGTTGTTAATCATTGGGTGTTGTGCCCCCCAGAAAACACTGTAGACTACGCATTGAAAGGCGGCGGGGACGCGCGCGACCCGACGAGAAGCGGCTGTTGTCGTGCGAAGCAGGGGGCACGAAGAGCCCAACGGCACAATACCAGGACCAGGACGAGAGAGCACCGGGCGGAAGGTGTGCATATATGCTGTGGGATACTTGCCCCCTAGATCCAGGTGTGGCTGCTACAGGTATATGCTCTATTTGTTGCATCTGGCCGTGCGGGTTGTTGCTGACGGCAGCGTGCTCGCGCAGGCAGCAAATGAGTGCCGCAGCAACATCGTAGCATGGATATGTTGCTCCCCTGTAAGTGCCTCCCTCAAAGCATTTTCTATCCGCTCAGCAGTGGATTCCTCCAAGACACCGTGTCGCCCATGAAGCGTAAAGCGTGACGACCCTTGTTGCGCGTATTGTTGCGCGAATCGCCTTTAGCCGGATAGTTAGAAGACTAGGCCGCTGTTCAGGTGCTGTTCGCCGCTCTGCAGGTGCTGCGCTGTCGGTCTGTCGATTCATTTTCAAGTTCGAACGGGTGCCAATTTGGATTCTTGGCCAACTTGCACTGCCCGTACAACATACATGAACATTGTTGTCGTTGAATATGCCCGAGTTGAATCTGTGTGCTGCCGCGCTATCATCTCCCTGGGGGGATCAAATGCCAGATTGTCCTGGTCTGGATAATAGCTTTCACGGCGTCCACCATGTATCTGCTGCGTGGATATCACACGAGAACAATGACGTGCAACCGCGGAGTTGGGATGTCAATTACCCCGAGCGATTTGTACGAACGGTCCTGGTCCCGCAGGACATGTAGACAGCAATCTATCACTTGTAGACAGCTATCTATCACTCGCAACCGCTGGTCCGATTTCTGATTTCCACGCCATGTAAACGACCGCATATACTCCTCTGCCCACCTTCTTGTTTGTCGAGAATGGTTGGTGCGTTTCACTCCCAAGCGCACACGGTGAACCTGCCATGTTTTTTCCCCTCTCCAGCAACCGTTCACGAAGGCTTAATGCTTACTGTAAGGTTTGGCTTTTCAGAGCAAGAGTTGGCGGTTTCTGCCGTTCCCGCCCTTTTTCTAAAAACATCAAGCCTTGCATTCCACATCTATCTACTGCTGTTGTACTCGTCACAAGACACCCAGACCCGAGGGAGAAAGGGATGGTTATGGTCTCGATGTATTCAAATATCAATAGCGCGGCTCACTCTCGTCGACTCAACGACAACGGGGATTACAATAATATGACGTCGTCATGGCGGCAAAAAAAGCCCTTGAGGCATTACTGCTGTGTTTCGTGTGCTACGTATGCGTACACTGCTTGACGAACGTCCGGAACGGTCGGTTCCTAGTCGGTTCCTGGTTCTGTCGATAGCAATAGGCTGGCTCATGTTTCCATTGTGTATGTGTGGCGTGGATACACACTGTCATGCTCTCGAGAGACTGGAAGGGGGCGGCGAATCGAGAAAGAATCGGGTTGAGGGCCTCTAGTAGTCTGAGGCAATATCCAAAGACCGTAACGTGCGTAGGTTCAGCGTGTCCCACTGGCTCCGTACTCCGTACACGAGTAATCTCCAGAGGCCCAAGGTTAATTCACGTTCAACGTGGGCGACTGGCTCTACGGAGTCTGAGGCAACACCCCGAAGGTATCAAGACCTCCGACGGGTCATGGATAAGTAAATGGACGAAGCGTGGGCACTGACGAAAAGAGAGAGGCGTGATAATTTTTCCGCACCACACAGACGGCTATAGTGATGGGCAAGATTTACCCGTGCCTATTCGTACCTTCAGACATTTTTTTTGACATTCACAAACCGCACGTTCACCATCAAGGGACCTCAATCTTTGGTACATTGTTCCGAAGTTTCAAGTTCGAATATTGGAACACGGTGTGCAACATAATTCCCCAGTCGTGGGATGCGAAGGTTCAAAAGCAAGATGATGTGCGAGTCCCTAGACGGTCAACGTAAATAGTGGTACAATATTTGCATATTCAAACGAAGCACCAATCACGACTGTTCAAATTATCGTACGCCCCCCCCCGCCCGTGTTGTTTTATTCTCAGCGGACGGGGCCTAATCTCGAGGCAAGTTCTTCCAGTAGACTCAAAGCAACATCCGAGATTTGCTGCCTTTGCAGAAGCGGCGGTGCGTGATCAGGTCGTCCTCGCCCTGACATGACGCATCATCCATGGTGGTGCCTGGGGGTGCCGATAGTGATGGTTCTGCTTGCGCCTGTCTGCCAAGGTGGGTGTCACACGTGTTCATCCCTTCTCAGGCAACCGGGCGGAAGGCGGTAGTCTCCTACGCTTGGGTCGTTTTTGTCGAGACGCTCAACGCCCCGCCCCCAACCAATAACATGATGGGACTGTATGGTACGCTGTTTCTCAAAATGTACAGTCGTCCCCGCTTTCACGACACCATTTGTAGACACTCCCC
Source organism: Ectocarpus sp. CCAP 1310/34 (assembly GCA_902602495.3). Taxonomy (NCBI): domain Eukaryota; class Phaeophyceae; order Ectocarpales; family Ectocarpaceae; genus Ectocarpus; species Ectocarpus sp. CCAP 1310/34. The sequence continues at coordinate 64,500 of CACKRE030001187.1, read as the reverse complement.
GCTTTAAGAACACAAAAATTCTCAGAAACATGGTGCCCCGCAGATGTGAAAAAGTAGGGGGGGTAGGGTTTTCCACCATTCGAACCCCCCCAGAAAATGGTTTCGAGAGCAAAGCACTTGTATTGCCAACGTTCGTTGTTTGCCTTGGGTGAGGTCTCGTGAGGTTGAATTTGACGATTGTGTTGTGTTGTGCGTCGTTTGACCTTTTGGGAGGCGCGGTGTCCTCTTTGTCGCTGTGCTTTCCCGACATTTTTTGCACAGGTCCGTTCTGTAGGGTACTGATACTTCTGTAGGGTAGNTCCCCGGCGCAAAGTACAGCAGTTGGGGGTGGAGGAGGCGAGGGTGAAACAGAAACAGCCGAGGGCGCGCCCGCGGCGGGGGGTCAAGTTGGAGACAGCGGCGTGCAGGAAGGCTCGAATGACACCACCACTGGAGACGCTATCGCAAGCAGCAGCAGCGGCGGCGAAGGCGTGCCGGTGAAACACCCGGCGGACGTCTACACCAGTGCGGGGCACAAAGCACAGATCGCTGCCGCCACCGTTGCCGCTGTAGACAATTGCAAATAATTANGCAGTGCACCAAAGCAAAACACAAAACACGTACGGCTGTTTCTGTTTCACCCTCGCCTCCTCCACCCCCAACTGCTGTACTTTGCGCCGGGGAGACGCTGCTGCTGAGGTCTGCACTCTCGCTCATGTTCCTCTCAAGCTATGTGACCGAAAGGAGTTCTGTGGAGGTACCTAGTTCTAGTTCTGTGATCGCCTTCAAGCTTTTTGTGGCTGTGGGGCAGGTGGGGTCTTCGGCGCAATCCTGACGTCATACCTCCGAGGGTACTACTGTACAGAACTTTTCGGTAGGGTAGTGGGAGAGTTACAGAACTGTTTGTCGGTAGGGAACTGGGAGAGTACCGAACTTTCTGTAGAATCTCTGTAGGTACTGGGGTCTCACAGAACTCCTCTGTAAAATCTCTGTATGTACTGGGGTCTCACAGAACTCCTCTGTAAAATCTCTGTATGTGCTGGGGTCTCACAGAACTCCTCTGTAAAATCTCTGTATGTACTGGGGTGTCATAGAACTTTTCGGTAGGGTACTGGGAGAATACAGAACGTTCTGTGGAATCTCTGTAGGGTACTGGGCGAGTACCGAATGTTCTGTGAAATATCTGTAGGGTACTGGGAGAGTACCGAACAGTCTGTAAAATCTCGGTAGATACTGGGGAGAGTACCGAACTATCTGTGAAATCTCTGTAGGGTACTGGGGTCTGACAGATCTTCTTTGTAGTGATCCGTCGGTACTTACAGAGGGAAAATACCGCCGGTACCGATCTGTGAGTACCCTACAGAACGGACCTGTGCAATGTTTTTGGTCTCTGTGTTTCTGCGTAACCTTCATTTTCCTAGTGTCGTTTTACAACCTTCGATATTTCTCAGGTGCGGTAGCGAGATCTTGGGCAAGATATTCACGGGGAGGACAACGCCTAAAAAATATAATTAAGCCCAGATCAACACCAGCGCACTACCGTGGTGTACATGTACGATGCGTAGGTCGTAGAACACCATCGCTTTCAGCGTTTTGGTGGTACAGTACGGGGAAATTCAAACGATGGTATGCAAGTATGTATTGCAGCACAATAGCAGCAGTGGTTGCGACCTTCAAATCACCTTGTGTCGTAGGTTTCAAACAACACCTCTTGTGGGCGCCTTTCTGCTCCGAATGCGCACCTTTTTGACATATGTTTCGCCTTCATTGGCCCCGGGGATGGTGCGGTAGTGGCCCCGGAATTTGAACGACACTTCGCCGCGTCAAAGACACTTTTTTTTTGGGAAAACGTGGTGTGTCTATAAAGCGAGGTCGACTGTACCTGTTCGCCTGTTTTCGTTCCTTGAGACATTGTTTCTCTGGCGGAGGGGGGGTTTTCTCACGCTTCCTTCTCAGGGGCATTCAGGGGGATCGTCGGTGTATGACCGCGCACGCCCGAGGACTGCCAACCACCCGTGGCGCTTGTGCTTGAGGCCCACAGTTGAAGCTACTGGCTTTGTTCCCGGGGACTTGTTCCGCGCGAAGAAAGCCGTCGCAAGAAACAAATTGCTTTGCATAAACAGAAAGACTTTTGTTTCGATTCCTGCGCAAAGCCGCCACTATTTAACCTAATATCACACACTCACGCACAAGTCACGACGAGAAAAAAAGAACCCCGCACATGATGCAAATTCCAGGCAAATTCTGCAGGTGATACGCAATACCGACACCCCTACCGAACGCAATGGTCGTTGAGATGCATCGATGCGGCCGCGGTAGCATATGCCATGTCCTCTTTTGTCGCCCCCGCTAGGCAAGCCACCTAACTCCCGAAGGGGAGCCTTGTATATTGTACCATACATAGCATTTTATGTTGACCCCTGGGGGGGTAGCAGTTCACACCGACAGTGTGGACAATGAAATTACCCATTAATTATTTCAAGGCGCCAACACTGCGGCTCTCTCCACGGTGCAAGTATCACGAGACTTGCCACACCGTCTCTTCTCTCTCAAGGAATTATCGGCTGGTCCATGAAGTGAATGGACCACGGCCCGAAGCTTGTCCAAGTTCCGACGTTCGTAGCACAGATCTGCGCGGTAGTCCTAAGCATTTTCTGGGTTGAACGGCAAATTCTGACGGTGTTGGCAGGCGACCTCGAAGGGGACCGCGAGGCTCTCCTCACGCTATACAATGAGACCGGCGGGCCAGAGTGGACAGACACCGACGGTTGGGACACGAACAGCAGTGACATGAACTCCTGGTACGGGCTCTCCATCAACGAGACGGGGTCGTACGTGTCGAGGGTCTCCCTGGAAAAGAACAACCTGCAAGGTAGGTCCCCTATGCCGTTGGCCTCTGATGAAGATCGAGCCAAAGGGGAGAGAGCGGATTTCTTATGTCGAGAGACCCGCGTGTACCTGCCACGCTCCAACGTGTTGTTCTCGAGGCTAGGGGATGTGGCGTCATTGTTTGGGAAGGCAAGCCTTTGAGCTTGATTTGGTGATGTATTCATATGGTTCGAGATGAGCGTTTTACGAAAGTGGGGGTGGCACGTGCGATTTTGAATCATTTTTGAGAGATGGGACTAGTGCTTTGAGGTTTCTACCGGACTGCTACACATAGAAGCACTCACCGGATTTGCGTGGGTGTTAATGGTAGAAGGTATGAGGTGTCGCGCCGATACTTAGTTGACACAATCATGGTGAAATGAGCACAATATGGTGAGGTAAGCATTAACAACGTACGTGCTCACACCTGATCAGTTTCAGGCAGCAGAATTTGACGCGGTCCTGTACCTATATTCACTCTCCTTCGGTTACTCCCACCCTTCATTGAAGCTAAATTACTATTGGGCTCTACGTACGTACGGAATTGAAAACGTTTACGACTTGTATTGTTTGGAGATTCGTCCGAAGATATTGCCACGCGCGTGTGTTGAATGGCGAAGCTTTCGCGGCTTGCGGTCCTCGCTGCTCGTCGAGCTACGACCAATCGATTCGGACATATGTTGTGAGGCTTACATTCGTATCAATCCCTGAAGACCATAAGTGGAGACTCGCTGTTTTTGCTCTTGCCTTGCTCTCTTTGGTAGACTAAGCGCAAAGGGCGGTCAAGGCCACCCCTAGAGAGGTGCTACTAAGACCTACTCCCCTGATGTGATTCTGTTCCGGGGAGTTGCAATTCCCGCCAAACCTATTAGTCTTAGCTCGAACTACCGTTTAAATCTTGAAATCATTTCACTCAATTCCCAATCGCATCTGAGGGTTGCCTGGCTCGCCTCCCGTGTTGTACCCGGACGGCGTGCTGCTGCTTCTCTAACATGCCCCAGTTTTGATTTCGCAACCGACAAAGAGACCAATCCACCCATGCCACCCGCCCGCTAGCCATCCAGTCTCCGAATCTGGATAAACTGCACCTCGCCGGGGTTATGTCTACCCTGCATTTGATCCTTTGAACGTTGTTTCTTTGACAGTTGTGCAGCATATGTTATGACCCGCCTTCTTACCGGGAGCTTCCTCCCTCGCTGGTGGTCGAGCCGGCCATTGTCCCGTAGATATCCCTATGGTAAAAGCATCCAGTCGTCGATCCTCTTGCCACCTCGCGCACCCCAACGGGTCTTGCTTGGTGAATTCCCCGTGGTTGCGTCACCGGACGATGGATGATTCGACCGCGCAGAGCTGCTCCTCCATTTTTGCTGCCCCGCAAGGTGACCTCCCGCCAGAAATCGGCAACCTGACTGCGGTGGAAAACATTTACCTGGGAATCAATTCTCTCACAGGTGTGTGGTGTGTGTGTGTATGCGACCGGCGGCAATCTCATCATGAGGAACGCGTAATATGGTCATCGCATCTCGCCAATGAAGCCATCAGGAATGCATACTCGTGCATTCTGGATAGTGCTCTTGGTTGGTCGCGAACGTCAGGCGTCAGGCGGAATATCCATCAATTTCCCCGATGTGAATTTCATTACTTCGGGGTAAGGTAGGGTGTGAACATGTTGTGGTCATGCTTTCATGCGCCGTGCATGTTGCTCAGAAGAGCAAGGGTAACATCTGCCGTTTTTGTTCAACCTCAGTGATGGGCTTCTGCCCTTTGTATTCTCGCTGTGGGGTTGCAATGGTTTTGCTACTGATGAGAGAGTCGGTCGCCGTTCTTGGGTAAGTAGTGTATTTGTCGGCCTGGGTTTCGGGCTGCTGGTACTGGCGTGGATGGCGATGTCGCCAGATGGTTTGCGACGATATGCGTGACGGTCATCGCCACCGTGGTGTTGCTGTTGTTGCGCACAGTGATTTCGTGAGTTCGGAGTTAAAACGTTATTCTGGCAAAGGCACAATGCCAAGAGAAAACAAGAGCTCGCCAGCGGGTGCCGACCGCGGTATACCGCAGGCGTTGAGTAGAAATCTGAATACCAGTATCATTTCTTCCAGTGAGAGAGTGGAGTGGATGTTTTCTGGCCGCGAGTAGCCCGGGCGGAGTGCCTTCATGCTCACAGATTCTCAACTGTACTATCTGCCCTTGCGCGCTTCTGTGGGGGCGATGATCGAAGTATTTCGTCCGGTATTCTCTCGCAGCTAATCTCACACCTGATCGGCGTTTGCGTTGGTTCTCGGTAGCTTTTTCCATGTAAAGGCGCCCGTTTGTTATTTATTTTTGCTTGATCTTGGTTGCTATATCCCGCAGGCTCCATTCCTCCCGAGCTGGGGAAGTTGCAGAATCTGGAGGTTCTTGACCTGAACACGAATTTCTTTTCCGGTAAGGTTTTCACGCGCTGCCCCATCCTGTGTGCCGGCGTTTCTACCCTAGGTATGCGTTAGAGTTAAAGCAAAAGTTCCTGCATTATACCTAGCACGGCGAAAGTCTGATGTGGTTTTTGAGTATAAAACCTCCCACACTTTTATGGCGCTGGCTCTTCGCTGGTGCCATTCGGGGCAAGTCGAGGCAGTGTGGCCATTCCCACACCCCTCGTTTCCCAAGCAGAGACATGGGGATTGCTGTTGCGCGTACGATATCTTCCTTGGCGTCTCGATGGGAGCCTTCAGGGAAGGGTCACTGCCATACCAAGTGTGTGCTGTTTTTTTTTTGCGTCGGCCGCTACAACCAGCTGGCAAAGAACACGAGGTCAGCCAATAGCGGGAAATATGTGTCTTTGTTTTGTTGACATTGCCTTTGTCTTACCATGTACTTCTATACGCTCGTCGGTTCGGGGAAGACATATCGCGTTGAGCTCGCCGCACAACACGTTCGAGCGGTTTGTCGGCCTGGTCACGATGAAAGCTCCCCCGACTGATGGTGATATCTGTTGAAAATGGCAGGTTCTATCCCCAAGGAGTTGGGCGACCTGGCGGTCCTCGAGCAGTTGTATCTCTTCGGCAACGACCTCGACGGTAAGAGAACATGAGACCATGCCACTCGATCGAGCGACTTGCAGGTGGGATAAGATAACCCGCAGATGTAACTACCTAGCTTGGCAAGGTGTCGACCCGTGAGCCTAGACGAGGGATTGGCAACCCGAAGTACGTCGGTCGTAGCTGGAGTTTCACTCTGTCATCACGCTATCGGGTGGTAAAAGATCCCGGTCATTCCGCTTGGCGCTAGATGGCGATGTGCCGCATGCAGCACATTCGTCCAACTCCTTCTGCTACCTCCATCCAAAGCTACAACATTCGATGCTGTGATAAGGTTCGACGGACTCTCATTCTTCGTAGAGGCCAAATGTACTAAGATGTACAACCGATACATTGGTAACAAATACGTCATTCGTCTACATAAGCAGTAGTACTGAACATTGATTAAGACAGGAGATGCGTAGGCATTTCCATAACACTCCCCTTCAACGAAAGTTGTCTGCGATAACATGCGAAATTTGATGACCGTTTCATGCGAAAAATATGTGCCAGCAATATCTGGTGAATGAGTGTACACAAATAAACAATAAAAAAACAGATAGACTAGATCACACCGTGATTCAGCAGAGTCATTAGCTACTCCCCGAAGTTCCTGATGAGGTCGAGTAGAAGACGAAAGCGATGCTTGCTCAGGAATTTGGTTCCGATGTCGGCGAGTTGATGATCCGTAGAAACGTAGTGGATGGTGATTGCGCCTTCCTTGACCAGCTCTCGAACATTGAAGAACCGTAGGGCGATGTGTTTCGTACGGGAACTGTAGGCTTGATTCCCGATGACGTGAAGGGTGGCCGTGTTGTCGATGTACAACGGCACTTGACCGAACTGCTGTCCGAACCCTAACCCAGTCATCATAATTGAGCAGAACACTGCTTCCTTCATCGTTAGAGCTGCAGCCACCAGCTCCGCTTCCATGGTCGACATTGCCGTTAAACTTTGCAGACCCGTCTTGAAGCCTACGGGAACCTTCGACATCATGATCATGTAGGATGAAGTCGACTTCGCATTATCAGGGTTGTTACCCCAGTTGGCATCCGAGAATGCGGTCAGTTTGAAGCCTCCTCGCTTGTACATTATGCTAAAATCCGGTGTTCCGGCGAGATACCGCAGAAGATGCTTTGCAGCACCCATGTGCACCTTCGTTGGCTTGGACATCGCGCGCGCGAGCTGACTTGTAGCATACATGACATCGTACTTCCTCTGAGCGAGATACATGATCGATCCGGTGATGGCCTCATACCTCTGCGTTTCCTCCTTGTTCAGAAGGGCCTCGGTAGGCTGCTCCGAGGATAGCTCCGAACCAAACCCTGGAATATCATCGATTATTCGGGTGGCTCAGTTGTGTGCGATGGGAGTGTAGAGCAGCTCGGCCATTACGGGCCGTAGGGGTAGGTAACGTCGTGCAGACGTGTTGGAAAACGTGTTGTATAACGTGTTCTATTGATCGGGGGCGTGCTCGTGCTCGTCAAACCATCACGGTATCGAGTCACGCCGTCATGCTTTCTCACACAACGAATCTCTCTGAATCCTCACCAAAAGCCTCTCACAGCCAAGGAAAATATGCAGAAAGTTCCTGTTCATCCGCATCTCATCACTGCAATATTCGTACGTACGTACTTAACATCTCAACCATCATACTATGCTACGAGTATATCGAATAGCCCCCCTGCTCGTATGCATCGTAATGCTCCGGCAAAATATCAATGTCATCCTTTTCATACCAGTTCATCCCAAAACACAATCAAAACCAAGAAAACGAAATTCCAACACCAAAACAATCCGTCCGAAAATAATCAATCGCATACCAACTCTTCCAAATCAACAAGAAAAATCCTTAACACTAACTCTCCAAAACACTACCATCTCCACTTGACTCTCTCCATCTCTTGTTCAAGCCCGTACATATCCTCTCTCTTCCACTCCGCGGAAAAACACGATTTGATCTGAAAACACTTCTTTCACTGCAAATTCATCACGAAGTCTCTGTGTAACGCAAAAGATTCCTTGCTGATAGCCTTCGTCAAGAAATCTGCATGCTGAAACTCCGACGTCACATGCGTAATCGAAATCTCCTTCCTCTCTACCAGTTCCCTGATAAAGTGATGCCGTACATCGATGTGCTTCGAGTTTGAGTTCGTGATCGGGTTGTGCGCAATTTGAATCGCTCCCTGATTATCCTCGAAGACCGGAATGCACGGCATACCTGCATCTGGCAACATAAAACGCCAAACCTGCCTCAAGAAAAGCACTTCCTTCAAGACGTCGGCAATTGCCACATACTCTGCTTCCGTTGTGGAGAGCGTGACGCACTTCTGCGTCCTCGAAAACCAAGTCACACACCCACCCCCACACATCACTAGTCCTCCTGAGACCGACCTACGGTCTGCTGCCTTGCTTGCATAGTCGGCATCCACAAACACCTGCATGCTCATGCCAGTGACCACTCCCCTCTCAAATGTAATCCCCATCCAACTCGTCCTACGCACGTACCCTAAAATACCAAGTGCTGCCTTCCAGTGCACCATCTTGGGAGACGCGCAATACCGCGCTACTGCTCGTACTGCATTCGCGATGTCCGGCCTGGTTTGAGTGGCCAACCACATCAGAGATCCTACCAACTCGCGAAACGGGACATCAGCACACGCTTCGTTTTCGTCAAAGTCGGTGAGCTTCACGCTCACAGGCAAGGGCACACTCTTC
>CACKRE030001187.1:27788-51990 GCA_902602495.3 Ectocarpus sp. CCAP 1310/34 | reverse complement strand
GGAAAGGTGGTACACCATGTGGGCATTGGCATCTTCGTCGGAGAAAATAACACCGTGCGAGGCTAGCCTACTGCGCAAAACAGCAAATCTCCCGAAGTATTCTTGGGGGGTCTCGCCTACTTTCATCTCAAGACCGTGGTATTGGGATGACAGTCTTTCCTTCTCCGCTCTGGCACGCGGCTCGTAATAGTTCAAGAATATTTTCCAACCTCCGCTTGGACTACCATCAGCGATGATCTGGGTGAGGATAGGCATGTATGTTACAGACGTGATGAGCAGGTTCCACGCCGTAATTGCCTTCTCTACGCTATCAGGCGAGTGCATCCTACGCAAGTCCTCCGTGTCTATTCCTTCTAGCCCAACTGGAATTCTGTGGTCACTCAATACCACTTCCCTGGCTCCTTCTTGCGCAAACATCGCAATCATGTTCGATCGAAAAATCAAAATCTTGCCTGCTCATCTTCCCCTTGCCTAAAAATCCCATCCCAAGGCGCTAGGCGCTTAACCTCAGTCAGGCGAATACTTCCTCCTGTATTGGGTACTCTACCGCTGTCCCGTGGTGATATCTGCAGGCGGCTGGTCAGCGCGTCGGCGAGAGTGCGGGCGATGTCATCTACGGCCGGGTTCGCCGATGGCCGCCCCGCTTGTTGCTGGTGGCGTGCCTCGTGCTCGCTTCCGGTCCGAACGTTCTCTGTCCTCTGCTCCTCCTCGTCTTGTTGCCGCCTTATGTCGGCCAGTCGTTGTTGTACCCTCATCTCCACCAACTCGTTGATGCGGGCGTCCTCGTCTTCTGCGTGACAGGCGCCTCGTTCTTGGTCGGCGCTGGACATCGGTGACAGCTGCTGATCGACGCAAAGCGAAACTCCAAACTAAGCTCGACACGAATCTCGTAGACGACGTGTCATACGCTAGCGTGATCGATAATTCGGGTGGCTCAGTTGTGTGCGATGGGAGTGTAGAGCAGCTCGGCCATTACGGGCCGTAGGGGTAGGTAACGTCGTGCAGACGCGTTGGAAAACGTGTTGTATAACGTGTTGTATTCATCGGGGGCGTGCTCGTGCTCGTCAAACCATCACGGTATCGAGTCACGCCTTCATGCTTTCTCACACAACGAATCTCTCTGAATCCTCACCAAAAGCCTCTCACAACCAAGGAAATATGTAGAAAGTTCCTGTTCCTCCTCCGCATCTCATCACTGCAATATTCGTACGTACGTACTTAACATCTCAACCATCATACTATGCTACGAGTATATCGAATAGAATATTCGTGGGCTTGCATTTCTCCATACCAAACCGCGCAAGAATGGACCTTGTGTAGTCGGCTCGTGTGATGGTGAGCGTACCATGTTCACGATCGCGAGTGACCTGCATCCCTAGCACAAGTGACACATTCCCCAAATCACTCATTTGGAACCGCTCCATGAGCTTCTTCTTAATTGCTTTTATCACTTCGATGTTTCCGCCGATGACGAGAAGATCGTCGACGTAGAGGGTGATGATCACAACCGTGTTGTTGCGCTTGTAGGTGTACACGCAGGAGTCCGACTTGAGTGGCTTAAACCCAAGTTCGATGAGTGTTGGATCGATTGTTTTCCACCAGTTCTGAGGGCCTTGAGCTAATCCGTATAGAATCTTGCCAAGCTTCGTTACAAGCTTCTCTCCGTTTGCGTTCCTGGCTTCGAAGCCAGGTGCCATCTTCACAAATACGTCCTCCTCTATGTCAGCATAAAGAAAAGCAGTTTTGACGTCAAGTTGACGTACCTCCCAGTCCATCTCAGCAGCAATGGCAAGCACCATCCGCACACTTTGCAGTCTGCAGACAGGAGCGAATGTTCCACCGCACTCCTTTCCCGGAATTTAATTCCAGCCCTGGGCTACCAGTCTCGCCTTGTATGTGCTGTCGGGCTTGACCTTGAACACCCATTTAGAACCAATGACATTTTGATTCTCAGGAACTTCAGATGGCGGAACGAGCGTAAAAATTTTTAGCTCTTGAAGACTCTTGATCTCCCTCTCGGCTGCTTGTTTCCATAAGTCTGCTTTCGCGAGCTCCATGGCCTCTTCGAAGGTGTCAGGTACATTGCTCGTTCCCCTAGAAGAGCGACTTTCGAGTTGGGTGCTTGTTGCTGCATAGGCGTACTCTACAAAGCCAAGCTGCGCATTTTTGTGCGCTACGTCGAGAAACTCCCCCTTCGCGAAAATAGGCAAGCTATTTTAGTTCGCGAACAGTTCTCGCCGTAGGCACACTCCCAGCGCGGGCAGACCTGTGACTTTTAGCACAGTGGATATGCTATAGTCTACATTACAAAAGTACAACCGATACAAAATTTAACACATAAGTCATTCGTCTACATAAGCAATAAGTGAGACAGGAGATGCGTGGGCATTTCCATAACATATTGGACGTGGACGGGACATCAAAGCGTACCTTCGCGCGGTGCGGTCCACAAAAGGAAGTGCGACGGGGTTCAGCTACATATTCCAGCACTCCGAATTGCCCCGCCAGCATAGCACTGTGCAGAAAAACCAGCAAGAGACCTGCTTCTGAGCCATTGGTGCAACCCAGGACATACGGTACGCACTACGCAGGCGACCTCACGCGGTTTCCTCTTGGCATCTAGATGCCGTGATGTCGTTTGCCCCTATCCCCGGAGCAGCCCGTTGTGACGTCATATTCCAACCGGAAATGCAATGTTCTCGGTGGTTCGCAGGCGAGATACCCCCGCAGCTCGGAAATCTGGAGCAGTTGGAGAATCTCCTGCTTAACGACAACCATCTCACAGGTTTGTTGCTTCATGTTGTGCATGTTGTGTCATCATCATCATCGCCGCCGTCGTCGTCGTTGTTGTTGTCGGTATTGATTTGGTGGGGTTGTTGTTGTCATAAAGTTATTGCAATACGCCCATCGAAGTATCGTGATCTTTGCGTGCGGTGATTCTGATGCTTGAACTCTTTGATTTGCTTGTTGTTCCTCCGCAGTTCCCAGCCAGGAGAATTTGGGCACGTAGGAAGGATTGTCACCTATTGGGGGAAACGATCCCTACGGGTAGAGTCGCAAGCCAATCGTGAGGAAAGCTGCAGCTGATTCCAGCGTGGAACTCGCCGAACGGCAGCATTCCGTACCATGCTTCGATGCGCGATGACGATACTCACAACCCCCCCCGCGCGCTCTTGACAATATCTGCTCTCGCTGGTGCCTCTACAGGGGGAATCCCTACCTCCCTGGGTAACCTTACATGGATGACAGCCCTTAATTTGGCGGACAACCGTCTCAGCGGTAGGTTTGGTCCTATCGCGGGTAGATGGAAACCCAATATGAATTCTCAGTACAATATGAATTCTCAGTACGGTAACAGGACGACGCCCACCGCCCCCGCGGCAATGCCTCTGACCCCTTCTATTGTGCAGCGCAATATATTGATGAAAACTAGCATCAATTCAATGCTTGACCTCTCATGTGCTACGCACACTCGATATCTCTGTGTGGGGCGAAGTCATGGCGTTTTCCCTCAAGAGCTACTACCGTTGGAAGTGCCTGTCGTGGAAGGGCCACGGGACGGGCGAGTGTTCAAATTTGGGAGGTGCTGTAGCAGAAGAGAAGACACAAGGGCGCCCAGGCACTCGTTTTCCCTTTTTGCTGATGTCGTTGCTGTTGTTGGTGGCTGTCGCTGCGTTGTGCACATGCTTCATTGTTACTGTGGTGTTCCTTGTTGTGTGGGATGTTGATGGTGGCCGTTTCGCTGCCGCCGTACTCGCTTCGAACACAGGAGAAATCCCAGAGGAGATCGGCCAGCTGGTGGTCCGCGGAAGCCTCTATTGGGTTCTTTGGCTCCAGAACAACTACCTCTCAGGTATTGCCTCTGTGGATTCACCGAGAGTTAAAAACAATGATCTCGCCGTTTCAAGATTTCTTCGTGGTGGCAATTGCGTCTGAAAGGGGCCGTCATACTTCTCTGCATTTGATGTGTCACCGCTCAAGTACGTCCGTGTCAAAATGTACTCAGATTCTCCGGTGGGAGTATACCCTAGATTGTTGCGCGAATGGAGCATAAAAGGCTGTAGCATTTATTAGGTCTGTTCCACTCGACACCCCTTGACGGTGGCATGTTCGATCGATATAGGGCCTTGTAGAAGCTCATGCGGAGCCTTGTACGCTCATGGCACCTCGCCTCTCGTGATGAAGAGAAAATCTGAATAAATATCTTCGCCACGTTTGCCTAAACCTTTCTCTCTTCTGGTTCGATGCCATCGTCATGAAAGCGAATGAACGGCCACATGGCGCGACCGTACCCTCTGTTTCCCGCCGTGCTTTTGTATTGGCCGTGATTTTGCTGTATGAAACTTTGCAGGAGAAGTGCCTGACGATATTCCGTACTACACTCCGACCACACTGTCTACAAACTCCTTCATCCTGAACGCGGATTTAACCGGAAACCTGCTCACGAACTGGCCGGACCAGAGAGACGGTGAGTAACGTTGAGGGATTTGCCTCTCGCAGCAGCCCGACAACGACGGGCTGTTTGTTAACATCATCAAGGACGTCGGCACCCCAATCAGTCCCCCAATTGAGAATGAATTCAGACAACACCGTTCCCATACCCTCTTGAAGAACACACACACTCTCTCTCGAGTACTGTCCCCCAACCACCCAGCCGACCGCCCAAACAAATGTCGTGGCATCTCTGTCTCCTTCCCCCGTCTGCTGCAGAGGGTGCGACGGCGCCACCACTGACATCATCCATGGCGGAGCGATCCGTGGGCACAAGCAGCGGCAGCTACAGCGGCAGCTACAGCGGCAGCTACAGCGGCAGCGAGGTAGACTTGGGCAATACCACCAGCGACGGCGACGACGAAGATGATGACGACGACGACCCCGACGGTAGCGTGGGAAGCAGCAGTGGTGCTTTGTCAACATCATCACCATCAATGTCGCCTTCCTCGTCTGGAGTTGACGATGCAGTTGCCGGGGCGACGTCGTCGTCATCTTCATCGACGACAGTGATAGCGGCGATCACGGGGGGGGTGGTCGGGGGCGTGGCGATCCTTGCCGGGGTGCTCATATTCTGCTGCATGCGCAGGAGGAAGGTTAGGAAGGACATCAGCCGTGGTGCGTCGGCGCCTAGCGATCACAACGTTCCGCCGGCGTCGTCGTCGGCTGCTGCGGCGAAGGTATTCTTGCCCTTGTCCGGCGCGCTCAGCGACACCTACGGAGACGAAGAGCAAGCCTCTTACTCGTGGACGAGAGGGAACACGTGCACGAGTGGAGACACCGGAGGCGGCTCTTCCTCATCACCAGGACCGCTCTTGACGACAGAGGCTGCCGCTCGCCTACGCGCGTCCGCCTCCTCCTTCTCAGCCCTCAAGAGCATCAACACCGATGATGACAACGCCGATCCTTTGCCATCGGCGTCCGCTACAACCACCGCCGCTAAGGCAAACAACGGCCTCTCCGCGGCCGAGTCTACAGCACAACAGTCTGCCTCGGGTACTGTTGCGGAGGGGGTCGGCACGACCGTGCTAGATATTGCCACAGCGGCCTTGGCGGGCGCGGAGGCGTTGGCGGAGCAGTCGTTTTTCCCGGGGGTGAGAAGCACGGAAAAACTGCCGCAAAGTTTTGTTCGTCGTTCGTTGCTGCTGCTGCTGCTGCTGCTGCTTTGCTCCAATTGCTGATGTGCTACGTCAGTGACGTTTCAGTTATGGTCTTCAGCGCCATCTCCTCTGACGTGTTGATCGTCAACTGTTCGTTCGTTGGTCTCCCGCTGTGAAGGTGAGGGAGGCGGCTTCCGTTGTGGCCGGGCTGGTGGGACTTGCGTCGGATCACAAAAACAACGGCAAGGAGTCAGAGAAAAGGGCGAGATGGTGCCGATCTATCGTGCATACGCTGGAGCGAGCCGCGGAGGTGCTGGGAAAGGCACGTGTCGGGCTCTATACCTTTCATTGAAACCTCAGCTGTCTGGGGGCTTTTGATTGTGCTCTATCTCCACTCTGCCGCATCCCCTGTAATACCCCATGCCCTTGCCTCAGATCTCTCTTGGTTTCATCGTGCTTGCTGTTGACTCTCTCTCTCTCTCTCTCTCTCTCTCTCTCTCTCTCTCNTCTCTCTCTCTCTCTCTCTCTCTCTCTCTCTCTCTCTCCTCTCTCTCTCGTGTGTCTTATTCTCTTTGTTTTACGTGACCAACATTGTTCGCGGTGCCTCCTTGATAGACTCCACATGATTCACCCTCCCGGATTGACTGATTCCACGTTTTGACTCCACGTTTCTCTCCGCCTTCCACGAAAATCTGACCGAAGGCCACGGTGAGTTGACCAACTGTTGCGCGCCGTGCCTCATTCAAGGCAGCATGCACGCTCCCTGATTCAGTGAAAGCCGCGAAGGAGAGGAAGTGTGATGTTGTGGGGTCCATTTTCCCGATCCGTTCCGTCGTCGGGTCGACGTAACCCTCTTGTCGATGAAGTCGTCATTGTAAAATTGCTCCCGACTTATTGCGGTTGAAACCTGGTGCAAACGCCAAACGCCACGGCGAGGCATTGCGCTCCCCCGCGATCCACGGTATGCCGTGTTGTTCCGTTCGTCCCTCGTTCTCTCGCGTCGTCCGTTTCAGGAGGCGAAGGGAGGAAAGGGAGACAGTCAGGCTGTGCATGTTCTCCTCGACGACGTCCAGGACTCCATCGCCGACTTGTTGCAGATCATCGAATCCTACAAGAGCAAGAACTCCCTGTCCAAGGTGTTCGTGTCCACTCTGTGCAAGAAACGCCAGGAGGAGGCGGAGGTCGCCATTAACGCTGCCGTGCAGCGGCTTCAGGTGCGATGTGTATAAGACGTATATATTTTCTTTTGGTATTTTTGCATTTGGTCTATATTGCTATCGTTTTGTTGTTGCACACCGTTGGTTATTCAATGCAACCCAGTGCTGGGTGAGAGGTTGCCTTTGACCCAGACATTCTCGGGTTCATCGTCAGCGGAGGCTCACCAACACGTCCATACGCCACCGTCGCTAGCATGTACTTTCCGAGACCCGGGCAGTCCACGATTTCAGACAGACAATTTCATTTGGGTAGTGTACCGCTATGTTCGTCCTCACCGTTTGTTGTTGCTGAGATAGACTGCCCTTAGGGCATGTATTGCTCTCTGAGAGTATCCCATGGGTCAGTTCCGGGGTGATCATGATCATTATTTGCCCCATATTTTGGCGGGCACTAGAGTTCGGGAAGAACTGTTCAAACTGCCATCAATAACATATCCTTGTTCCCTTCTCCCGGACTTGCGCACACATCGCATTGTCGGCAAGCTTGGTCTGCAAGTCCACGTGGGACAGAACCTGGCGTCCGTGGGAGAGGCGGTGCAGGAAGGCATCAACTTTCACCGACGCGCTTCTCGGGCAAGTCCCTTCGGGTATCGAGCATATCCACCAACGCATTATGCGGGCTGCGAGCTTGCCTCTCCTTTCCTCGCCTTTGCCGCCGAGCGTTGCATGCGCTACTTCGTCGGGTTTCAATTAAATACTGTGCTGCTTATGGGTCAAACGTCTGGGCTATGAACGGACTTGTCAGCAGCGTACAATATTTTTCTCGCCGCCGACGGGCCCAAGCACCCAATCAAGCACATGCGTCCTGTAAAAGTTGTACGCGCACGCTTACGTATACCGATGTTCTTTGTGGTCGGGTCGCGAACTACTGTGTTGTGGCTGACGGAAACGACAGGCCATCTGGGAGGTAGAGACATTGAGGGAGGATAAAGATGTAGGTATCGGAGTTTCGTGGTCGAGGCAACTGTAGCGTATCGCTCTACACTCAACTATCGCAATATCGTTGCATCAAGAGGCACGGGCATATCGTATCTTTCATCTTCGGGGAGGACGTGCAGGCACTCCTACCGTCTCGACCTGCGTAAGGTTGGGTATTCCTCATGTACGCACCATCAGTGAGTTCGACGAGGTCGCGACAACGCACAACGTTTGGCCCCTAGCGCTATAGCCGTTCCCCATACCCGCTACCGCTTCTGCCGCAACAGGAGTCCGAGATGGTGACGAAGAAGAAGCGCAGGCAGCATCGCCTGGACCAGCTGGAAATCCCCGCGTCGGACGTGGAAGTAACGAACGAAGTGCTGGGCAGGGGAGGATTCGGCACGGTTTATCTGGCCGACCTGCACGGCCTCAACGCCGCGGCCAAGGTGGTGGTCTTTGAAGACGAGGAGGAAGACGATGATGAGTACGATTGCACTGACTGTGTTTCCAACGGCACCGACGGTGTCCTCGACGGCGGTCATGGTGTTCTCGACTGTACCGGCGATGGAGAATCCCAAAGCCGATCAAAGCCCCAAACGAAGGCGGAGGCTGCGGCGATGGGACAGAGCCAGACGGAGAGCACCACAATGCCCACCGACTCACAGCAGCAACGGCTATCGCGTGTGTCACAGCAGTCGCAGGAACACCAGCGGCAGCGGAGGATGTTCATGCGCGAGCTCGAGGCCATGAAGCGCCTGAGGGGACTCCACACGGTCACGATCTACGGTGCCGTGACCAGCCTTCCTGATCGTCTCGTCCTAGTAAGCGGGAGTACCCCCCTCATCATGAGACGGTCGACTTGGCGGACGTCCATGATAGCGTCGATATCGAACATGAATGGGTGGTGCACGTTTGGATAATGTCATGGATATTGACGGTAGAGTCAGAATGACGCGTGAAGCGCTCCCCAGCAGTTGGTGTTGCGCATTTCTTTGATTACCTGTCATGCAAGGCAGACAATATTTTGAACGGCATCACTAGACAAGGCTCCAGTGCGGTGGATTGAGTGAGTTCGGTGCTGACTGGTGCCCTCTCGCAAGGCCGGCGAGAACAGATACACCGTCACTGTCATAGATTCATTAATGCCCTGCCACATACATCGCAAATCTTCGACAATTATTTTTGCGGTGCTTGCCTCCGCCGTATCGCACATCAAAACAGGTCATGGAGCTTCTGCAGGGCGGAGATCTACGCCATCGCCTGAAGAAGGCGAAAGAGCCGCTGGAAGAGAAGGTTTTGAGGAAGATCGTGAGGGACGTTTGCTGCGGGATGGCCTTCTTGCACGCCAAGGCGACCGTGCATGGCGACTTGAAGTCGGCGAACGTTCTGTTCGACGCCACGGGGAGGGCCAAGGTGCGCGATGTGTGCTCGTCTTTTCTGCTCTTTGTTGATTTGTACCGTCGTACTCTGAATATGCACGTGCTGCTTCGAACAGTGAACCCCGACAGATTCTTGTTGTTGCATACTGTTCGAGCAAGCGACCAGTCGATCCACGTGAGCTGACTCACCCATCATTCTTGCGGGCTGAGTGCGAAGGTCCCTGGGTGGTTTGGAGTGGTCGGACCCAGCACTGATAGAAACGGGATCGCTCGATAACGGTGTGAATCCTTGTGATCGTTGAATCCACCGAAGCAGGTATTCATTACCTACGAGCTCCGCTGCATTCATTCGTTGATTCGTTCTCAATCTGATGTCCTCCTACAACAGCGGTTCTTCTCTTTGCTCTGTTTCATTCTTTTCCATTTCCGATTTCATAAGTTTTGTGTATTTGCACGCTTTGGAACGGTCGCGTTTTTCGTACTCACTTTGTTATGGTAACGTATGCAACTTGGAATGGAACCCATTTCTGAATGAATGGAATGAGCTCCCCTATCTGGTTCATTTTTGGCGGGGAGGGGTTCCTGGGCCTGGCATGCTTTCTGGTTGGACCACTTGTCGTGCAAGGTAGAAATCATTCTTGCGGGTGGTATTGCTGTCGGTCGTTCTCTCTAGTTCTGACATACGCGTACAATATTGATTCGCCCCGTAGCTTGAGCAACTTCAGCTTTCCTTTTGGCATCGTGTTTCCCAAGGGGCTGGTCGAGAATCGGGTTCGGTCCGCTTGTGCCCCGCCCGTAGTTTTTTTGCGTCTGGACGGTGTAACCTTCATTCCTATGCAGAGGCTCCTTTGGGCAAGTATTTGCTTGATGTAGCTCAAAACGTGACTTTGTTTCAGCGTGAATTATGCGGTCATAACACTGTTTAATTTTGTCGGCAGCATGAGGTTGCGCAGTCCTCTGAATACTCACGATTATTATACATTCAGTTGCGTCTCACTACCGTTGCAATACGCAGATTGCCGACTTCGGAACGTCGCTTTGGACGCAGCACACGACACGCCTGGCGACGTACACGACCATGCCGAGAGAAATGGTCGGAATGAGTCTCCCATGGGCTGCCCCTGAGGTAGGCCAAAGCAATAACATGCTGACGGTATGCAGACGGCCGCCATTGCCTAAACTATAACGTGTGCTACCGAGGTAACGACTTTTTTGGCGGAAAATTTATAATTCCCGGCCAATTTCTTGACCAGCAACCGCCAGAAGAGACGATGCGCACGAAAGGCTCCGTGTATGTCCAAATCGGCAGCAAGATTTGTTTGCGTGGTCCAAAATAAGCAATCATTGGCGTCAAGAAGGCCTGTTGGACAATTGCTGATGCTCTCCGTTTTGACACCCTTGCGCTATGCCTTATTGATCGTAGTGGTTGTGGCTCGGGGGGCGCCCTTGTCCTTTGCTCAGCTTCAACTACCCCTCTATGCAGGCCTAGGATCGCGTACACTCCAGTCGTCTAGACGAAAGTGGCAGTTCGCGAGAAAACGATGTTTTCCATGAAGCACAAGCATGTTCCGCGATGTGCATCTTCTGCCATGTGAAATGCCGAAAACGGTATTTTCATGGCATATGGCTTTGTCGACCGTTTCGCGAGTTTCCTAATTGTCACCGCTGTCCCATGTCCTCCCCCACCCCTTATTTCGGTCTTCCAGGTTTTGAACAGACGAGGTTCCAGCTTCGAGGGCGACGTGTACAGCTTTGGCGTGGTGGTGTGGGAGTGCCTGTCCCGTAAGGTCCCGTGGAAGGGGGTCGCCGGGGTAGACAAGCTCGTGCTGGCCGTAACTGCCGGAGAAAGACCACCCATCCCCGAAAACGCCCCCCACGATATCGCTGCCCTGGCAAAAGCATGCTGGGTTCATGATCCGGCCGCTCGGCCCACATTCAAGAAAGTACTGGCCGACTTCACGCTAGGTTCAACCAACTTCGAAAGCGACAGCAACACCAGTAGCATCAGCATCAGCATCACGAGCAGCGGCAGCAACGGCAGCATCAGTAGCAGCGGCAACAACGACAACACAGCCCCGCAGAGCTCCTGAGCAGTAGGAATCTATTCACGAGCAAAAATGTTAAGTAGGATTATATTTTTATTCGAAAACGGCGGCGTGAATTTACTCAGATAAGGGCACTCCGTGCCGTGTATAGAACGTCCGGAAGATACTCGCCGTTCGTTGGATGTGGCGGTGGACCGTCCTCGCTTACGGAGGCGTTTTCCTAATGAATATCGGCGGTCCGCCCGTCAGTGCACATTTCTTAAGTTCAAAATGGGCGTGGGGTTGGGTAGGGGTTGCAGGCAGGGACGACGGGGATGCGGTCCCGGGGGAGGGTTCAATGAGAAGGGTACGGTTAGGTCACGGAAAACTGCCAACTACAATTTCAGCGTCCATGTTGAGTATTCTACGTGCGCATATGTAAATGTGGTGGCCGCGGGTTGCTGGATGTCACCGTTGTTCTGCTTTGGGGTGAATTCGATACACTCGGGCCAGCATGTATTTCCTCCTATCTAATGGCTTGCCGTCCCAATGATCGTCCGTCGTTGTTTGCTCATTGGCCAGTTTAGGATGTTGTATGCAGCTATTAGAAACGTTTTCCGTTGCGTTTGACATCTTCGCAAATACCTAGTACATTGTTTGCACGTGCTGCATGTGAATGGGTCATAGTCGATGAGACATGCCTCGCTTGTTGCCGAGGAGTCCCTTCGACTACTGTACCTCAGGAGGGGCTTCAGGGGGAGGAATTCTTGTGTATGACGACGTGTTGGAGCTCCTACCAGCTACCAACGGCAAGAATGTTGCGAGCTGCGAGCTGCGAGCGCTGCATTACAGTAAAGGACAAGGACAAACCTACCGTCTTGTAGTCGATGCTGATTGCCCGACGCACTCTCAAATCTCACAACAAGCGGGACGCGGATCCGTGATTACGTTGACCGCGCATCAAATCACCAGAATCGGTTGAGGTTTTACATCCATTTGCTCGGTTCCACATGCTCCCTCCTTTCACTACCTAGGCTATATGTTGACATATTGATATTATCATGCTTTAGAAGACTGCAACGAACGATATAGCCGACACGGAACCCAAATGCAGAACACAGAACCCCGTTCGCAGATTTGCAGACCTTTGTTTTATTCATGAGATATGACACCCGGCTAACATTAACTTACGTCACCCGTAGAGAGACCGGTAGCACACTGCTGCGTGCGATGTAGAATGTGCAGCGCTTCTTCACGAACAGCACCAGATGCACCAGCGACACCACAGGCGCGTTTCGCGGGATACTGTATGAACGGCGTTCTATTCCGAAAAAGAGAATTACTGCTGTCTCCCAGCTTGCTTAGGGCTGAAGGCGACGAGAGGTGTTGTCCGGACCCCACGCATCTGTAACACAACAACGTGTAGATACTCTTCGTTGGTGGTGGTCTTCACCCAGAAATCAACCGTAGACTACATCATTGAAAGGCGGTGACGGAGAGCGGCTGCATTCTCGCGCAGGGTGCACGAAGAGCCCAATGGCACTATACTAGGTATGGGGGGGTGATGAGCCGCGTGGTGCGACTCAATACCTTGCAGTAGTCTTATCTGCGATAATGCTGATAGCGCACGAATCCCGACATACACCAGCGTCAATCGTTTTTGGTGCAGCTACGCATGCACCACAGATGGACAGCAGGCGTGCGACAGGAGCGACGATGATTGTGTTGTTGTTGTTGTTGTTGTTGTTGTTTCTCACATTAGCTCTATAGTCTAGACTAGTCCACAAAAATGGGGAGCCCGTACGTGCGGCCACCGTTAAAAATTTTGCACGTACATGCGGTTGTGTCTTTCCGTTTTGATGCACATACCGGTCGCCCCGGTGGTCTAGTGGTGTCCTCGTAATCCGCTAGTCGCAGAGGTCGTGAGTTCGAAGCCCCATGGGGTGAAAAATTTACGAAATTTGCGGGTGAAAGCGAAATATAGCTCAAAAGCTCTCGTGAGTACCAAACTTCGATGTTAGCACCGTTGACGAGGGAAAGGGACGGCTGGACCCTTCTCGCGATAAAAACAAAAATCAGCACGCACCGCAGGAGGAAGGTGAGGCATGAAAAAAAACAAAAAGAAGAATGAAGCCCTGGCGTTTACCCCCTCCTGTGCGACCCTGGATGGTTGTAGTTGTGCGAAAAAATACACTGAAAAGTGTCGTACTCTACATACATACGCTGATAGAGTGTAGTACACGTCACCACGAAAAATGGGGGGACTGTCGCCATAATAAATAGGACGAAAACACACACACACATAGACTACCCGAAGAAAACAAAATATGAAGTCTTCCCGCCGTGCGGACGCAAATAATCACACAAGTACGTACATCTGGGCATCTGGAAGAAGTATAGACTAGTCTACATGCGGCATCCCCCTGGCGGCGAGCGTATCACACATAGCCTACATCACACCGTCGGGGAACACGACCAGCAGCGTAGAAATAGGATTGTGACACGATAGATGGCTCATATTGCGTCAGGCTCACAACTTGCCCGCCACATTCGTCTCAAGCCTTCCGAGTTTCCCGTCAAAGTGAAAGCAAACAGTGCAGCATGAACCAAAAACAACAAAAAACCGTTGATGGACACATGACGTCATGACTTGATGCGAGAGGCCGAGGGGCCGAGAGGCCATGCAGGGCTGCAGCAGCAACAACAGCATGCAGGGCACGGCTTTCTTTGCGAAGACAGTCAGTAGCGCGGCGCTAGTACGCAATCTGAACCGATCCCGCGGGAAACCATCCTCATAACGCACAGCAGCAGCAGTAGTAGACGCTCACGCCCTCGACGGATTCTCTCGATGATGGTAGGTGTGATCTGGATTTGTGAAGGTGTGTTATTTGTGTAGACTATGATCGGTCTGCAGTTGATTGGACCCACTCAACATCAATAAATACCCGCCAGGTTACACAAGACTCGCGATAAAAATATCTCAGGCAGGAACCGCAGGAGGGGGTCCAACCCCCCCCTCCTATGTGATCCCGGTTGGGTCGTCTAGCTGGTAGAAGTGGAGGATAGGGGCCAGGGGCAGACGACAGGGTCCAATGCTGGGAGAAAAAAAGAAAACCATGCTTCTCAACACCAAGTCGCCGACCATCGACCTGCATGCGGCTGACAAGGTCAAGCGGTGGCCCACGTGCGTGCCACTCGACGACATCCCATCTCTACTCGAGGTTGAGGAAGCGGTACGGGAAATGGCCAACAGAAAGGCCGTCGGGCCGGACGACCTACCGGCTGAGCTGATCAAGCTTTTCCTGGACGGAGATCAAGGTCTCCTCCGCGAGTTTCACGCCACTGTCGTGGACGTGTGGCAGACGGGGGACGTACCACAGCAGTGGAAGGATGCCACCATCAAAGTGCTGTTCAAGAAGGGGGACACGATGGAGTGCGGCAACTACCGGGGCATCTCTCTCGTCGCCCACGCCGGCAAGGTGCTGCTGCTTATCGTCGTCGCTACACCATTGAGCCACTACTGCGAGCGAGAGGGCATCCTCCCGGAGGAGCAGAGTGGTTTCCGCCCACAGCGGTCGACGCTCGACTATGTTCGCCATCCAGAGGCTCCATGAGCTCGTGAGGAAGAAGAGTACTGCGGTGTTCGCGTGCTTCGTCGACCTCGCCANTGCGAGCGAGAGGGCATCCTCCCGGAGGAGCAGAGTGGTTTCCGCCCACAGCGGTCGACGCTCGACTATGTTCGCCATCCAGAGGCTCCATGAGCTCGTGAGGAAGAAGAGTACTGCGGTGTTCGCGTGCTTCGTCGACCTCGCCAAGTGTTGGAGTAATTGCAGTACAAGAACGACTCTATTCTACTGCATGGGTTTATGCAGTTTTGTGAAGGCGTTGCCAAGTCTGTAACCGTCAGGTGAAGACAGCTTGGGCGTCTGTATGGATAAAAATATCACTCTGTGTGTTTGCCCACCTAACCTCGCATCACATGCTAGCTACTTTGTAGCCACAACTGGAGGAATAGCGGTACAGCGACTGCAGTGACAGTGCTGTTGCCTCAACAGGTTTTGAGCCTCAAGTTGCTCGAGCTTGGACACCAGAGTCACCAGAGTCGGTAAGCATGGATGGCCACCGGCTCGTCAGACGAGATCCGAAGCGGATTGGCCAAGTTCAGTGGTGACCCAGGCGACAACGTCGGCTGGCGAACCCTGCAGACCTCCTTGTTAATGGAGGACAAGCTGCACAAGGTTCTGTTGGGAGTGGAGAAAGCCCCTTCGGATCCCGGACCTAGTGCTACGCCGGACCAGACTTCGGCATGCCAATCTGCCCTGGAAGGGTACCAGGACAAAAACGGACAGATCTTTACACGGCTGATGCTCGCCACATCTGAAACCGGGGGCTACCAGAGCACGGCCTCGCAGACTGTGCAGGCATACGCGCCTATCGGATCTTCCTACAACGGAGACGGGCGTGGAGCCTTCCTCGCCCTGGAACGAAAGTACCAGGCCGCTGGGGCATACCGTACGCAGGAGCTGCACGAGAAGTTCATATCTTTGGCAGTTACTGCGGACCACGACTTTGACCCGGCCAATCTTATTCAAGATGTTGAGTAGCTTTGTGCGTGTGTGCCTCGGCGCGGGGTCCCGTGGTGGGAAATAAATGTGCCAGCAGCTGGGTACTGCCAACGGTGAAGAATGTAGAACTATTTGCGGGCGTGAGAGCCCTCTCGTGGTGGAGCGTGGAAGCTCGGGTATGGTATAGTCTTTGGCGTGGTATAGNAAGAAGTGAGACACCACAAGCCACGCACACAATTCCGCTGTAGACACCCATACCCTCAATCATGCAATATGTGGTAAATTTGGTACCACCAAATCTAATCCATACCAACTGTTGAACCCCCGGATCTCCCCGCTCCATCTGTTCGGAAAATTCTGACTCGAAATAATCTGTCATGCTGTGAGTACATCCAACACAAGACACGCGCCAGATCTGCAAGGAGCTCGCCGTGTATTACGACACTGTGGCTGATCACCGAAAGACGTTCGCTTTCCTAAAAGCACTGCCGGACGACCACTACAAAGAGTTCAAGACAGGACTACTGTGCGGCCAAGCTGCTGGGAGCGTCTTGTCCTTCGAGGAGGTCGCCGACCGAGCCACTTCGTTCCACGCGATGCACATTCGTGGTAAAATTGCGTCGAAGAACGCGTCCGGAAGCAGCAGCCGTGCGCTGAATACCGTCACACACGGCGGAGCGCGTTCTTTCCGTAAGGGCGGCGGTCATCATGGTCGTGGACGCGCGCAGCGCGGTGGACAAGGAGGACGTGGCAGCTGGAACAACTCGTCGAACCGTAACAACGGGTCCACGAGGGGGAACAACAGCAACGACCAGAACCATGGCGGCGCGACTTCTGGCGACGGAGCTGGTGCGTCTTCCGACAACCGGTCCTCTGGACGGCCGAACCACACGCAGCAAAAACGCGGGTACGACAGGGACGGCCTATGCAGTTACTGTCACAATTCTACGGAACACACCTGGACGAACTGCCCGCTTCGCGCCTCCAATGCCACGCGGTTTTCGAACCGTGAACAACAGCAACCGCAGCAGCAGGTCAACACGACCGCGGAAGCCACGACACAGGCGTGGCTCACGCACGCACGCGAGGTAGACCTCACGCTGGAATCATTCGACATCGCCATAGGCGATCCCGAGCAGGTGCCGTTTGCGCCTGCTGCATCGACCCCTGAGGAGGCGCCCGATGCAAATGTCGGGCAGGTGCTGGCTGCGCTTGCCACAGCTTCGCTACAATTGTTGGAGCGTGCTGTCCCATTGCAGGTGCCGATTGCGCCTGCCACAGCAGAGGAAACCGAGGAGCCTGCTGCCTCCTACGAGCAGGAAAAGGACCCGCCTGCCGCGATACAGCATGAGGAGCTGGTCGCGTACACCAACGTTTTTCGTGCAGTGGACAAGACAGCGCCCGCCGAGAATACGAGGGTGTTCATCGACACCGCCGCTTCGGGACACATGGTAAGCGGCGAGAGCCCAGTCTCACAACATGTAGTCGACTTGGTTGACTGCGACGTCCGCATCAAGGGTTCGTGCGGCACATCCAGCGCCACCAAGAAAGGTACGCTGAAGTTCAAACTCAAGAATGACAAAGGTCAACCCGTCCCGATAAAGTTGGAGGTGCTGCTTGTGCGGGACCTTGGGGCAAACATATTTTCTGTGNTACACCAACGTTTTTCGTGCAGTGGACAAGACAGCGCCCGCCGAGAATACTAGGGTGTTCATTGACACCGCCGCTTCGGGACACATGGTAAGCGGCGAGAGCCCAGTCTCACAACATGTAGTCGACTTGGTTGACTGCGACGTCCGCATCAAGGGTTCGTGCGGCACATCCAGCGCCACCAAGAAAGGTACGCTGAAGTTCAAACTCAAGAATGACAAAGGTCAACCCGTCCCGATAAAGTTGGAGGTGCTGCTTGTGCGGGACCTTGGGGCAAACATATTTTCTGTGGGAGCGTTGGATGAGAAGGGGGTGAAGACGGATCTACTTTCGGCACCTCCGGCCCTGCGAAGCCGGAACCTGTCTTTTCCCATATCAACATCAGAGGTGCCTCAAATGTACGTCGTGAATCTCATCCTGGACGACCTGAATCTCGACCTGCCTAGTTCTAAGCTCNACGGATCTACTTTCGGCACCTCCGGCCCTGCGAAGCCGGAACCTGTCTTTTCCCATATCAACATCAGAGGTGCCTCAAATGTACGTCGTGAATCTCATCCTGGACGACCTGAATCTCGACCTGCCTAGTTCTAAGCTCGTTTTCCGTGCCGATACCGATGCCGGTGTCTGGCACCGGAGGATGGGACATTGCAATGCGCGTGCCGTGAAGCAGCTCTCGGATAAGGAAGGCACCAGCATCAAGTTCACTACCAACATTCGACCAGGTGACTGCGAAGTGTGCGATGTATCTAAAAGCAAGAAGGCGAGTCACCGCCCAGTTGGCCGCGCCCGTTCACCGACGCGAATGATGCTTATGCATCTGGACCTGTGGGGGAAACATGGTGTGCCATCGTACAGCGGATGTCAGCATATCGCAATGTTCACCGACGATAAGTCTCGCATGCGGTGGGGCATCCACCTGAAGATAAAGGATGAAGTGACTGACGCCCTCGAAGCCCTGATTAAAGAAGTCGCCGACCCCGAGGGCATCTGCATCGGGAAAATCCATTGCGATGGCGCAGCCGACTTCAAGGATAGGTTGTTAGCAATGTGTCGGTCCTTCGGGATTGCTGTGGAGACAAGCCCCCCGTACGTCCCTCAAGGGAATGCTGTCGCCGAACGTGGTTTCGGGACTGTCATCGGTGCAGCACGTAACCTCATGCTTGGAGCTCCGCACCTGCCGCGTCAACTGTGGGCGGAAGCCATGAAGGCCGCCATTTACATCAAGAACCGCACACCTACTGACGTCCTGGACGACAAAGCACCACTTGTNGGGCATCTGCATCGGGAAAATCCATTGCGATGGCGCAGCCGACTTCAAGGATAGGTTGTTAGCAATGTGTCGGTCCTTCGGGATTGCTGTGGAGACAAGCCCCCCGTACGTCCCTCAAGGGAATGCTGTCGCCGAACGTGGTTTCGGGACTGTCATCGGTGCAGCACGTAACCTCATGCTTGGAGCTCCGCACCTGCCGCGTCAACTGTGGGCGGAAGCCATGAAGGCCGCCATTTACATCAAGAACCGCACACCTACTGACGTCCTGGACGACAAAGCACCACTTGTGGTTTGGGAGGACAAACCACTCGGCAGCTTGAAGCACATGCATGAGTGGGGGTTTGTAACGTTTAAACACGTAGAAGCTCGCTTGCGAAACAATAAGTTTTCTGCTAGGGCGAAGAAGTATTACATGGTGGCATACAATACAACCAGCAAGACGTGGCGGCTATGGGACCCGGCGGAACCACTCAAAATTACAAACTCTGCTGAAGTGTCATTCCGCGAGGTAGATGCCCGCGACGTCGCTCGCCCCATGCACGGGTCTGACCCATTTCCCGAACAATGCCAGATTTTCCAGCCCGGCATTATCACTGGGGCCGAGACAAGAGACGAGGAACCAGAACCGGCAGACACGAACGACGGACCGGACGAAGAACCGCCCGCGGTGCGCAAAAGCGGTCGCACG
The DNA here is from genome assembly GCA_902602495.3 of Ectocarpus sp. CCAP 1310/34. Classification (NCBI taxonomy): domain Eukaryota; class Phaeophyceae; order Ectocarpales; family Ectocarpaceae; genus Ectocarpus; species Ectocarpus sp. CCAP 1310/34. The sequence goes on along the minus strand of CACKRE030001187.1, from coordinate 32,688 downwards.
ACAAAGCTGCGGGACCGTCTGAACCTGTTTACGACGGAGCAGGTGTTCGAAACAGAATACGCACTGGTGATCGGAGGTGAGATCGGGAACCTTGGTCAAGGGATACCTGGCCAACTAGGATACATGCCCGCCGATCCACCGAACTACCGCGCAGCGGTCAACGGACCAGATGCCGTTGGATGGATGAAAAGCATGGAGGAGGAGAATCGCTCCTTCCTAGACCACGACGTTTATGAGTGGGTCGATCCCCCGCGCGATGCTCAAATCATCCCGTCAAAATACACCTACAAATGGAAGTACAACGAGGCCGGCATCGATGTGCGACAGAAATCGAGAATCGTAGTGCAAGGATTTCACGAAACTGAGACCGGAACCGACAATGCTGCACCGGTAGCGTCTCTCCAAGCCGTCCGTCTGATCGTTGCGCATGCTGCCAAGAATGGACATAGTCTTCGCCAAGCCGACACCAGGACGGCGTTCCTCCACGCGAGGATGGAACCGGGATCGAAATCAGTGTACGTCATTCCCCCGGAGGGATTCTCGTGCGACAGCGAGTGAGCCAGGCAAGTCTGGAAGCTCAGAGCGTGGCTTTACGGGTTGCGTTTTTTCCCCAAAAGGCCGGTGGGGCACTCTGCACGATTTTCTCCTGAAGATCGAATTTGTTGAGGGCACCGCTGAACCGTACGACGGAGATGTGCTCCTTCTCGTTTATGTGGATGATATTCTGCTGACCGGGGAGGGCGAGAACAAAGCGCTGAGCATAGTAGATCAGCTGAATGAGCGTTTCGAAACAGTGGACCTGGGAGGAGCCAGATTCCTGCTCGGTATGGGAATCAACCGAGACAGAGCCGCAGGGACAATTCTTTTGGAACAAGAAGCGTATACCAACGCAGTGTTGGACAAGTTCGGCATGGCCGACGCGCGTCCGACGACATCTCCGTCTGAGGCTGGACCGGTGTCCGTCTTGGAGGACGAGGTGATGTCAGCGGAGGATACCACATATTTCCGCTCCGCCACAGGCTCGCTTAAATATCTCAGCAGGTGCACAAGGCCCGACATTACTCACTCCGTGATGGTTCTGACGCGGAGTACGGCGAAACCAGGTAAGAGGGTGATGCAGAAACTCAAACGCGTACTCAGGTACCTGAAAGGGACGATATCAATCGGTGTACGCTACGGCGAGGATGCCGAAGATGGAAACGTCATTACCGCGTTTGTCGACTCAGATTTTGCAGGCGACCTAGACAAGGGCTCCTCCACCACGGGAGTCGTCCTGTACTTCGCTGGTGGACCGGTGGAATGGACACTATCCAAGCAAACGGTGGTGGCGACCTCTTCCGTTGAGNTCAATCGGTGTACGCTACGGCGAGGATGCCGAAGATGGAAACGTCATTACCGCGTTTGTCGACTCAGATTTTGCAGGCGACCTAGACAAGGGCTCCTCCACCACGGGAGTCGTCCTGTACTTCGCTGGTGGACCGGTGGAATGGACACTATCCAAGCAAACGGTGGTGGCGACCTCTTCCGTTGAGGCAGAGTTCGTGGCTTTGTCAAAGGGGTGCAACATCATCAAGTACTTCCGCCACCTGCTGGACACCATAAATCAGACTCAGGAGGAAGCAACCGTGGTGTGGGAGGACAACTCGGGAGCTCTGAAATTAACTCGCAGCTTCCGTATCACCCCAAGGACAGGGCACATTGACGTAACGTTTCACCACGAAAGGTCGCTGGTAGCTGATGGAGTCGTAGGCGTGAAGCAAATATCGACGTCGCTTCAGAAAGCGGATATTATTACACAAGGGCTAACCCCGTCGGACNGATGAAGTCGTAGACGTGAAGCAAATATCGACGTCGCTTCAGAAAGCGGATACTTTACGAAAGGGCTAAACCCGTCGGAGTTTCTCCGCGCCGTGGCATGCTGTTAGGAGTTTGATCACCTCCCCTCTTCGTAATCAGGCTTTATGTCTTGAGGGTTGGATGGTGTATGTGTGTGTATATGTTTAAAGAATATTCGGGAGATTTGTGCTGAAGGAAATCATTCGCTGCTGATGCAACGCAGCTGAGAAAGGCAGAACAATTGAAAATAAGTCAGAAGATAACATTGTTTCGAGAGGACATGGATATTGTTTCGAGAGGACAGTGAGAGAGAATTGGATCTGATGCATTGGTACTAGAATGACGTAGTTCTTGAGAGGACATGTTGGAATAATTGCAGTACAAGAACGACTCTATTCTACTGCATGGGTTTATGCAGTATTGTGAAGGCGTTGCCAAGTCTGTAATCGTCAGGTGAAGACAGCTTGAGCGTCTGTGTGGATAATAATATCACTCTGTGTGTTTGCCTACCTAACCTCGCATCACATGCTAGCTACTTTGTAGCCACAGCTGAAGGAATAGCGGTACAGCGACTGCAGTGACAGTGTTGTTGCCTCAACACCAAGGCATACGATTCGGTGGACCGAGACCTACTGTGGGACGTGCTCCGACGCTTCGGTGTGCCCCCGAGGATGCTGGCGGTCATTCGCCACTTCCACGAAGGCATGAGAGCGCGCGTCCGAACGGACGACGGGCAGTACTCGGAATGGTTCCACGTGGGCCAAGGCGTACGACAGGGATGTAACCTGGCCCCGCTGCTGTTCAACTGTTCTTTGCCGCGATGCTCATGGTCGCCGTGGCCGAGTTCGACAAGGACCCCAAGGTGACGGAGGACATGTTCAAGATCGGGACACAAGTGGAACACACGGGCAAGAAGGGCAGGTGGGCGGGGAAGAAGACGACGGTGGTGACGGACGTGGAGGCCCTGTGGACCATGCTCTACGCTGACGTCTCGCGCTCGCCGGAGAGTGTCGAGAAGATGATGTCGGTCATCGCGCGCGTGGCCGGCCTGTTCGGACTGATGGTATCGGAGCCAAAGACGGAGATCATGTGCATGCTGCCGAAAGGGATCGAGGAACGCCCGTTCACGGTCAGCGCCGCCGGCCAGACGTACAAGCAGACAGATCGGTTTGTGTACCTCGGACGTACCATCTCCGCGAACGGGAAGGCCGACCGGGAGATCACAAGCCGCAGCTGCCGAGCGTGGAAGTGCTACCGCCGGAACAGTGCTTCGATGTACGACAGGCGACGGGCCGACCGCCAGCTCAAGATCCGGCTACTCGAAGTGGTGGAGACTCTCCTATGTGGGTGCGCCTCGTGGAGCCTCGGAGCACTACACGAAGCTCAATGGGCCCCACCGCCAGTTCCTTACACGGTGCATCGGCTGGAGCAAGCGGAAACGCTCAGACCGTCTTATGCCCAGGCCCTCATCCAGGCAGGCTGCGAGGAAACCATTGAGGCCACCGTACGCAAACGTAGACTGCGTTTCAGGGGCTTTGTTATGCGCATGGAGGACAACCGCCTCCCCAAGCGCATGCTGTTAGGAGCGATGGCGGGGGGCGTGGGATACCGGGGCGGGCAGGAGAGCGACTGGGTGTCTCGTCTAGGAGAGGACCTCGTGGCCTTCAACATGGGAGACGAAAAGGAAGGGGGGAAATGAGCGCCAAGGACCCGGAGGTGTGGTACAACAAGGTCGAGGACGGGGCGGCATGGCCCATGAGGAAATGGCACAGCCAGGAGGTGGAAGCGTCCGCGAAACGCCAGCGCGCGTGGGAAGCAGCAGGGAGCACGGCCATCTCAGGACCGAAGCGAAAGAGAGTCGGGGAAGCGGTGGTGGGGGGGAAGAAACGGCGACCGGGCACTGTTGTAGAAGCGAGTAGGGCGGCCGAGGCAGCACTTGTGGCGAACTATGTACCCGGCTGATGTTCTTGCGCCCTGTTTCCCTCCCTGCTGTATGCTATACTCCATTGTGAATGTCCTTTGTATTGCCTTCGGCCTCTGTGCTGTTTCTTTTTTTCATGTCCTCCCTGCCGACTCTGCTGTGTTGGGTACCTTGATCTCGCTTTTGCTGTTGCTGTTGTTTTTTGAACATCTGGCTGTCTGCCCATCTGCCGCCTCTTTGTCCTGTTTGCTCCTTTACTCCCATGCCCTGGTGCGTAGTGCCTGGTGCTGGTACGTTACCCTTTGATTTTTTCTTTAGGTGGGTGTGGGAAGCGTCCTCCTTTATTCTTGTTTTTGTTTGTTTTTGATGTATTGCCGAGGGCTCTTTTCTCGAACGGTCGGTGCGGTACCTGTTATTTCCTTTCTATCATTATTTTATCTTTTTCCGAGTGGTTTGTACCCTATTTTTGTTTTGTTTCCCCGCGGCGTCGTATTTGCCGGGTTTTGAGACCACGGGCTCCCCATTTTTTGTGGACAACAGAGCTAATGTGAGAAACAACAACAACAACAACAACAACAACATGGCGCATGCCTACAGCAGTATACCCACTGTGCACAGGTCGTACAGGCCCGGCCCCTCCTGGTTTTCATAGCTGGTCTCAGACCAGCGTCTCAGCGGTGATGCGTTCGTTGGTGGAGTTCCTGCGTCTTTGTCGGTGTTTCTTGTATCGCGCGCCCGCGATCTCCGCTTTTGTGCACGCCTTTTCGCATAGAAACCCCGGGGTTGGGGAGCACAATCTCCTACGAATGAATATAGGCTACATGTGCCGTTGAAGCAAAGCCATTTGCTCTCGGAGCACGACGAAACCGGTGTGGAGAAGAGCGCGTTATTTTTCTTCTGTTCGTGAGTCTGCGAACATTGCTGTTGGATACATGTGCTGGATGATTTTGTGTCACGCAGACTGGTAAGATAACCGTTTGATAGGGGGCACCGCGATGATTCACGGGACCCCTCCGTGCTGTGGGAGCCGCTCTTTGAGCACTCCCTCTTTCGTCCGTGTGAAGGACGGTCGTCTACCTCCCGTGAAGTTAATACATCACCAAAACAGTCTCACCCGATAAATAAGTGGCGTAGGCCGCAAAC
>CACKRE030001182.1:9991-22621 GCA_902602495.3 Ectocarpus sp. CCAP 1310/34 | reverse complement strand
GTCCTAGTACATGCCACAGGCGAAAGAAGCACTCCGAGTACCCAAATGTTTGNTTTTTCGGAGGCGTTTTCTCATCCTGCACAATCCACCCGACGAATGGTAAAAGTGCGTCGTGCCCAGCTTCTTCACGCAACATCCGAGAACAGTTGTCGTCCACGTATGTATGTGTTCAGACGGGTCCTAGTACATGCCACAGGCGAAAGAAGCACTCCGAGTACCCAAATGTTTGAACTCAGTTCACTGCATACGTGTTTGTCTTTCTTCAGCAAATATTGGAACGACTGTCGAAATTATTGCTTGTGTCCGGGACCATCGTAGTTTTCCGGCTTGAAATTGGTGCCACGGGTAGGGGTCCCAGTGGTTTCGTGAAGCTCTGTTGTCAACGATATCCGGAGGCGTTCGCTTGATGATGGGCCATTCTCTTCGTGACCTAAGCGCTCACCGTGCGAGACGTTTACTGCGTGCTGTAGGGTAGCAAAGTCGTGTGCTTGACCATGGCACGTTACATCGTGGGTGGCAGACGTTAGCCGGGTCCAGGTAGCTGGCCGTTGGCATTCGTGCAGGCTTGGTCTGTGGGGGGTCGTTTTCATGTATCCTCTCGTTCGGGGTGATTGTTCCGTGTACCACCACATCTTTACCTGCTGGGAAACAATGTAGGGCTTGAATGGGAAACGCAAAAGAGGTTCGACCCCCCCAATCCCTGCCCAAAGGCGCGGACTGTCGAATTGAGGGTAAGAAAACTCGAGGAAACATATTCTCCTGTCTCACGTTGAGCGTTTAGCTCAGACACGCAGGAAGTTCATAAAGACGTTCGGTGAACAAACTCCGGTGTGCCCCTCGTGGCTTCGTGATCGGTTATTCATTAAGCGGTCTCAGCCATACTCAGTGGCTCTCTTCGTGAACAATTTTCTACTGCAACTTGATTCAAAGCATTCTGGAATGGGGTGCATGTCGAACCCGAGCTCAAAACGGATGATTGCACGATGCTATCATTCTACGCTCCGTTCAGCTCTTTGAGAATCACCGTGATTATTTCGCACCGAGACGTTGATGTAACGCCCGGGGCGCGCAACAAGCAAGGACGAGTTGTTTGCTTTTGTTGCGCCAGGATGTGCTTTCACAAGGGACGGTGCTTGAAGCATTTGAACAAAAAGTGTTTAAGAACGAGGTCATGGGGTTGAGCGCAACTCAGAAGCAATCGCCTGAAGCGGGAGAAAATTGGGCATAATAATTGAAGGAACATCGGTCTGTCGCTCCTTGATGGATGGTGCCTTGTCGGTACATATATCGCGTTGCTCCACACCTCGGGCATGTGTGTGTCGTCTCTTCNCGAGACGTTGATGTAACGCCCGGGGCGCGCAACAAGCAAGGACGAGTTGTTTGCTTTTGTTGCGCCAGGATGTGCTTTCACAAGGGACGGTGCTTGAAGCATTTGAACAAAAAGTGTTTAAGAACGAGGTCATGGGGTTGAGCACAACTCNTTGCTTTTGTTGCGCCAGGATGTGCTTTCACAAGGGACGGTGCTTGAAGCATTTGAACAAAAAGTGTTTAAGAACGAGGTCATGGGGTTGAGCGCAACTCAGAAGCAATCGCCTGAAGCGGGAGAAAATTGGGCATAATAATTGAAGGAACATCGGTCTGTCGCTCCTTGATGGATGGTGCCTTGTCGGTACATATATCGCGTTGCTCCACACCTCGGGCATGTGTGTGTCGTCTCTTCGCAGTTGTTTTTTTCAACTAGATGTCGCAGCGCATGGGTGAAACAGTCGTACAACTCAATATCGCCTGTATGTCCCCACTCTTCACAGTCTCCCACACTACTGGCAATTTTGCTAAACCGCCCATGGGTCACCCATGGGCCGCCCATGGGCACTTCATTGGCCGCCCATGGACTGCCCATGGGCTACCCATGGGCGGCTCATGAAGTGCCCACCGTCGTTACTATAAAGAAGAACTTCGCCGCCGGCGTATCAACCTAGAACTTAGCCTCCTTCACACGAGCCTAGGTCTTAGCCACCAGCGCCAACCTAGCACGTATCGGGTGGGCTTGGGCTTAGGGTTACCGTTAGCGTTAGGGTCATTTGCCGCTAAAGTGGCCGTTCCAAAGGAGATACCCGATTGTTTAGGAGTAAACTGCTTCGGTTGAGGGGCTCTCATGGACCGCCCATGGGTGACCCATGGGTCGCTGGGTTAAACTGTAGAAAGTGTGGGAGATCAACCCGGCCCGGCAGCACGTTGTGCTCCCTTTAAGGATCCGAGAACAACGCAGACAAGCCGTGGAAAGAAAGAGAGAGGGCCAAATTGCGCCACAATGAATGCACTTCGAGTCCTACATATGCACAACACAAACGATTTCCCGGCAGGAATACCGCACATTTTCGTCTCTTTGATGCACTCGTGAACTTCAACGAAATATGCATTCCACCCAACTGGTAGAGTTCGCAACACGGCGCGCTGCAGACCGAGTAGAAACATTACAGCAGCATTCTGAAACTTCAGGGCTCCGTTCTCCTGTCCCTTCTCTTTCCCACCCTGCAGACCTTCCCGAAACGCTTTGATGTTGGTTTCCACGCACGGTGCTTGTTGAGTTCGCACGGGGAGTGCGCCGCAACGTGAGCAAGGAATGATTTTCCAGCTCCGGTATCAACACCGGAACATTGCGTGTGCACGGGGGGGGGTGTACTCATAGTCGTGCATGCCGTAGTCGTTAGACCATTGACCTCGCATCGCTACAAAGCCGGGACGGAGCACGCCGGATTCTCACCGGACCAGGCTCTCACATCACCAAGCGCGAAGCGCCGTGAGAAATTCGGCGAGTCGCATGAAGGGTGCGCTGCATCCTGCAAAGGGTTTTCGGCATCTTGTGCTCTCGTCCTTGTGTACGGATGACAGCTGCGTATGACTGAATTTTTTTTCTGGTGCTTTCACTTCCTGAGACAGTTGTAAGCACTGTGTGACTGCCTCGAGGGTGCTTGACCATTTTGTGTGTGTACACAACGTGGTGCGATCATCCCCCTTGCGCGGAGTGAGGGTTCTCGACCCCGCACAACATAATCTACTCGACCACCATGATGGTTACCGCCAAAAAAAAACGGAGGTAAAAAAAAGCAACGGTAGCCTGGTTGCCGAGTTCACGAAGTGAATTGGCTTGTTTTACAATGTCGTTGCCAAGCGACGAAAACCCAATCCCGATGGCAAACACCCGGGGGGGGCGGTGCGTGTGCACGGGGGCTGCACAACACATTTCAGAACAAAAACTCTTTTTGAAACCGCTTGAACCCCCGGCGTGTTCTCAAAGAGCATTGCTCTACTTCCGTGTTACCGATAGAAACCAGCGCCACATGCCTGCACTTCTTGGCTTTCGAATGGTCAGCACACATACTTCCTTCCAGCACACGCCCCGGACTCTGACCGTCCCTTGACTGCACAATGCCTCAAATGCGACCGTCAGGTGTATTTCTGTAATACCTTGCAAACACCATCACACCATCACTAACGCGCCCTCAGGCCGGTCTTGCCTAACACCTAATGTTGGAAACATGTGAACTGCGTTGCACGTTCAGATCTCCATATCGCACCTTTCGAAATTCTTCACATCAACGAAAGTACTTCGCGCTCGTTGACCCCGACGCACCTCGAGTTGAAATACGGTGAAGATTGCTTCATCTGCGACTTATTATCGCTGTTTGTCACTGATAATGTGTCAACTGGACAACGTGTACCTATCCGTATATTTGCTTTGGTAGATGCAGTTCCCAATAGCAAAGGTTGTTCGAGTAGTGCCCACTCTCAACGGGGAAGCGGGATGGCGGCTACGGAGGAAACTGGAGCTCCGCCAATTAGAAACCTTCGCATGGTCGTAGAATGAGAGGTAGATTGATCATGAGGCGTGCTTAGCCGCATCACATACAGTACAGGCTTCTTCTTCACTCCGGGCGACGACAGCTAATGATAGATGTTTCAGAAAATGATAGTGTTGGTCGAAGACACGAGCTGAAACATGGCAATCGCGGAATATCGGGCGTCGTCTTTCGAAAAACCTTTTGGGCAAAATCACAAAAGAGGGTCCTGCGACGGGTTGGCTCTCTTGATGCTACGATGGAAAGCAATTGTGCGATTCGGAACTTGCCTGACAAGGAATGTGGCCAAGGCGTGGTTTGACGTGTCTCAGAAATGAGCTACAGTCGCCGTTAGTTGCGGTTGATCTCATCGCTCAAGTATCAAAGTTTCACCTACCGGCATTGGGAAGGTTTAGACCGGCAGACGTATCACCTCGTTTTGCACTTAACCCCCTTGTTGTTGTTGTTGTCTTCACATTGAAAACCATCCCGGTCTCTCTATCCAGTACCTCCTTCTGCCTCAATCTCTCCGTACTAATCCAGCACTTGACTCGGTCAATTTCCGTGGTCACAGGCTAACGTACCTAGAAATGGTATACCAAAATAAAATGGACCCCAAGGGTTAGCAGAACGATAAAATACAAGAAAACAAAAGAATCAGAAACAAATAAATAAATAAATAGTGGAACGTGCGCACCACCAGCCTGGGGGGTAGCCTTCCGGAAGGACCCCATGGGTCAGCAGTACGTGCCAGTATAAAACGAAATAAAGCAAAGACAGACGAGGACATAAACAAACTCGCACAGAGACAGGGATATCCGTAGAGACAGTCTGCACAGAAAATTCGGTGTTGTTGCGAAATTTCTGAAATGTAAGAAAAAGAGCGCACGACGCGTGCTGATTGGATGGTGCAGACAGTTCCATCCCTGGGTGCAAGTGCAAAGCTGCCTTCCCACTTGAGCCGTCTCTTGTCAATAATCCCTATCAAATGTCCCCTCGATCGAGGGGACATTTGATAGGGATCGTAGACAGCAACTGGCGGGAGCGTGGTAAACGGGGCACGAAAAGGAGGTTTTCAAGATATTTCTCTAGAGGGAAAGCGAGACCTTCTAACCCAAGCCCTAGGTTGCCCGGTGCCTCCTATTAACGGTGGGCTAGGTACTTCTTCCGCGCTTGCCCCTAATAACGCTTTCCACCCAAGGGTAGACAAAAGCGGCGCAACTTCGCAGTTTGTACCCGCGGCGTAATCGCCCCTCGATTCGACCTGTTCATTACCTTCATACTCCTCCACTCTGCAACGCATCCATACTAAACTGGAGTCGTCCCCGTGTACCCTGGCACCGCCCTGGTCGAGTAGTTCAAAGGAGGAGACAATCGTGCCGTTCTTCGCGAGGTAAAGCAGGTGAAGAAGATGGGGACAAAAGGTGTCCCCAAAAGGCGATCTAGTCCTAAAGGGGTTAACCTTGCTCAACTTGCACCAACCGTTGGGCAAGCGCAAGAGGCTAGTGTTGGAGGGGCTTACTATTGGTGGCGTTGGAAGGTAGTAAGTGTGCGTCGTTTCGGCGGGGTGTTGGTCGCACTATTGAACCGTGTTTGGGCTCTCACGTACTCGCATTGGCGATTTCCTGTTGGATATCGTGGGCACATGTACTACCTCCGTGGTTTGGATGCCCGAAGCGGTTTCATGCCCGCCCTCATTCCGTGCCTGGGGTTTTCAAGCGGGCATCCAGTCAGACCACACGTGGATTAGTCGCACACTCTTGCTTGTCTATCAACATCTCTGATTCCGTGCGTGTAAACGTGTACATAGTCACAAAAACCCGCGAACGAGCTGATTTTTCCGGGATGGAGAAGGCAACCGCGACTGAATCCGGCAGGCCTCAGATCAATCTGTCGGAACCAAAAAACAAAGCATGCCGTGTACGCCCGTCAATCATTGGATTTTGTTTTGTCGTACCAATCGAAGCATGCCGCATACGCCCTTCAATCGTTGGATTTTGCTTGTGTTTGCCAATCGTGCACCTGTGTAGAAAGACTTATTTTTGGTCAACGAGTGTACAATACTGACGTCGTGCGGAAATTCCCCCCGCCTGAGCAGACGTGATTTTCTTTTTGTTACGTTTAGGGGCGTCCCCTTGACCAATTGCTCGAGATGTCCGACTCATTGTTGCCCACAATGAAAAATGTGTCACCCAAAGAATGGCAGACGCAGCCGTGCTGTCGGAGAAATTTTCCTTTGTCCCTTCTGGCCGATGCTGGTGATATATGTTTGAATGGCCGTCATGTGTTCGCTAAGAATACCATAAAGAAGCAAACGACGACCCATTGTGGTTCTCTCGTCTTGCAACGCCTCACTGTTTCGAACACCGCAAAAAAAGCCTCACCACAAAGAATTCTTGGAACAGTATTTACAGGAATATGACCCTTTGTATGTTGCCGTTCCTTCTGTTAGTCCCAAGGAGGTGTACTCTGCCATGAAGTGTAGCGGACTGAACCCCGACATGATCCACTGCCCATCGAATAGTTCTTTGATTCGATTCTAATCCGAGCCTCATGACTCTTCGTGCTTCGATCGACGATACGGACGAAACTGGGGCCTTCCGACATGGATGTCCTTCCCTCACGGGAGGAATGAATCGGCGGCTGAAATCACCAACCTTCGGTGATCTCACAATGTGTGCCCTGTGCCGGATGCCACTTTCGACTGATCGTGTGTGCGTGTTGATGGCGTTGTTGTGGTCGCTTTTTCACCTTTCGGTGTGATTGGATCCACGACTCACATGGGAGGGAGGCGATACCCTTGGTAAACGTTCTGCGCCTTCCTTCTGTGGTAGTGACCCCACGTCCGTTCTCCTCGGTGACCGTTGAGTTGGGTTGTGCTTCCACTTGCAGGAATCAATATTTGTCCACTTGTCAGGGCATACTATGAAAGCAAGGCCGTTGTCGAACAGGAAGATTCGACCTTTGCGTGAATGTTACAACCTTTGCGTGAATGTTAGACCGACATCGGAGCGTTCTTGTTGTTTAATGTGCGAGAGCCACCCCCCTTTCTCCTGAACTTTGGCATGCCGCCAAAGCACGTGGAAAAAAAATCGAAGAATTGAGACAATCCCTTCCACCCGTCAGTCAGCAATTCCTGTTGTCACCTGCAACAATTCGTGCAAATATCCCCTCACGCTGGGAGCGTTGCAGGCCTCATCAATCCAAACACAGCTGGAGAGAAGCACATAGTTGCCACAACCGCCCGCCACGATGTAGTGGAGCAACATTTGCTCATGACGCCAGGACTCTACCCGCAGTTTCAGTGTGTCACGGTGTTGGACCCTTTCCGCTTGCATGCAGCACATTGATCCTAACTATTTTCAGAAGCAACCCTGCCGAATGCTCAAGCGAGCTGAGCTACTGACAGAACATCAACAATTGAGGGCAGGCATGCTTCATCACGAAATTGGGTGCCAGGCACTCATCCCGGTGGTTTAGTGCTTAACGTCGCAGTCATACAACCATTGGCTTTAGGGGGTGTCATCTCGCCGCAGCAACAAACCGCTGAGTGTGTGTTCGTTCCCAGAGCCGATGTTTTCGTGTGTAAGTTCTGGCTTAGCGAAGGCGTTGTGTGGCGGGCGGTGGTCCCGTTCAAACTTGGTCTTGCCACGTTATGCGGCAGTCACCCCAAAATCTCCCTTGAACACAAAGAGGTTCCCGAATTCACGCGATAACCAGCCGCCCAGGGTGTCGGAGGCGGTTGTGTCGGGACAACTTCCCCCTGCGTGGTATTTCGCCCCGTCAACCAAGAAACAATGGTGCCCCGCTGTAGCGTCTTGCAAAGTCTCGGAGTACTCCAAGCGAACAAGGGCATGACCCATTATTCGCCGGTTCCACGAGGAACTTCAATCCGCATACCCCTTGTAACGGTACACCATGTTTTGCGTGTGACGGCGAAACTCCGCCGTGTTCGAGCACGACCCCAGAGCGACCATCGTACGCGGCGCCGAATGAGAAAAATCTCTCCCGCCGACCGTTTTCGCACGAAACTACTGGGAACGGGTGCCACTTTGTCATACCCGCACCGACGCGTTATTCCATTGAAGAGTTTGTCGGAAACTCGCGGAAAATGCATTCTATGAGCATTCGGCATCGGCAAATACCATGACCACTTCGTTCGACCGACGCAAACATTGCCGAAATGGCAATTGCCAAGTATCTCTATGGGTTGCTTGGCTTGGCGCAACATCTATATCCCATGCATCAAGGAAATCCAAGCCCCAGCGTGATCGAGTAGAGGCGAAGGATTGTGACGAATACCCCAGTAAACTCGGCGAGCGAAAACATGAGAACGCGCACCTGCGTATGTCGCAATCGAAGCAGATATGGGCCCAGCGACCGTCTTAGACAGCAACGACCGCGTTGCCCGAATAGAAGTTCTCTATGGGTTGCTTGGCTTGGTGCAACATCTATATCCCATGCATCAAGGAAATCCAAGCCCCAGCGTGACGGAGTAGAGGCGAAGGATTGTGACGAATACCCCAGTAAACTCGGCGAGCGAAAACATAAGAACGCGCACCTGCGTATGTCGCAATCGAAGCAGAGATATGGGCCCAGCGACCGTCTTAGACAGCAACGACCGCGTTGCCCGAATAGAAGCCATGGCATCTCAAGATTCCTTTTCGCGTTGGTTCGACACTTGCAGAAGCGAACGAGACAATTGGTCGCGTTCCACCAGATGGCCGTTGTTTCGACGTGGTTGGATCGTCATTCCAAGTTCACTTCTCCTCCCCCTACGATTTTTCTCGACAGCTATTTCCACTGTCGTATTCTATCCCCACTGTGCACAAGTTATTGCGTGTGGCTTGCCACTCAACTGTAAGAGGTCCAGGCAACCCGTAAATCCTCCGCTCCTGTACAACTGTGCAAAAGTGGAGTCCTTTTCACCATCGCCGAGGGTTGCTCTTTCTCCCGCTTAATTGGTTTTCCATATCCACATCTATCTTCCAAACGTCATGGTAGCAAACGACGTCACCTGTACAGATACCCACCCCGCCGTCTACGTGAAATGTCTTAGCTATACATTCACCCGGTGTATCGAGTGGGGGTGTAGTTCAGTCTTGGGTACGCAAACTTGCTGGAGGGATTGTACGGGTACCTCTTCGGGCTTGTGTACCCGTTCCTTGCCAGTGTGTGTGTTCTTTAGATCTTCTGATGGCCCTAATAGCATTTTTTGTGACCACGGGCTCGAGCTTTTGCTAGATTTTTCGATTTGCAACTGACAAGACTTTAACGCGAAGACAACAACAACAATCGATATTGGTGGCTGGTTTGTTCGGGGCACTGTACTGGGTCACACGGATACCTGTCGATGAAACAATCGCGAGGCTCACAACCCTGTCTGCAGAATCCTATGTGGAGGTTCGTTCTGTGAGTAATCGCAAGTTTCTCGGTCTGATAATTGCAGGCTCAGGTAGAATGAACGTGATTCGCTCAACTCGTACCGGCCGACACACGCTCCAATTGTTTCGTCGTGCCAGTAGGGACCAAGGAGGACGTCCAACAGCTGTGCTCCCGGACTGCGACGTGTATTGGCACTCCTTGTCTGGTTGAACAAGCGACCCCAGCGACTGTACACCAGCAGCTTGAGCAAGGCAAGAAGGCCAAAGGGTGGATGGTCATGATCTCATGGTGTTGTCCCCTTTCATTTTCATCCTGGCCAGGACATTCCGTGGGCCGGAGGGCACGGTTTGCATGCGCGCCCACGAATGTGGCGTTGTGAGTACCGCATGACGTATGGAATAGGTAGCTCATGTGCTTGAGGAGAAGTAAGATGGTCGGAAAGTAGGGAGAAGATTGGCTCTTCGCGTTGGATTTTTTCTGCCACGGGGACGTCCCTCGTTAATAACGGCTTCCCCACAAGTCTGGTAAGGCGGTGGCGCCAGGGAAAGCGAACGAGGTGGGCGACGATCTTCGTCCACCTACGGCGCAGGCTCTATTGTTTCGGATATGGCTGCCGCCAACAACGGGTTTCCCCCGTGTCGCTCGGCTGCTGTTTTTTTCATGGGAAGGTGGACGGTTTCCACTGAATGTTCTCTCCGATTTCTTGTGTGTGCCAATGCGGCTGTTCATGCTGGAACTTTCGTGTGGCTGTAAATATTGCGGTCACGTGAGCCTCGAGAATCTTTTGTCCATACTCGTCTATGTTGGATTGGTCATGTTCTTTTCCTTGATCCAGAAACGAACTTGTTTCGTGTGCTCGCGCGTTTCCCTCGACGTGTCACGTGGGTAGGAGTTATGGTCAGGCTTGAAGTTGCCGTGTTCTTGTTGGTAAGCTTGGTGCGATCAACATTGCCCTTTGTCCGGTACTACCTCCGCTCAACAGTGCCAGCAGCATGAGGCAAATGCGGTGTTTCCTTAAGATACGTGTAGCTTGGTTCCATGTTTAAGACTAGACTATTCGCCCTGTCCTTGTTTTGCTTTCGTTGGTTGAGCGGAAGCCTGGGAGGGAAGGTTCCTCGTTTCGTTAGCAGCAATCACCCCATCCGGGTTGTGCGTCGTGACTATGGAAGGGTTCCAATGTATGGAGTGCGTGATGTTTATCTTCATTGCCTGCTTCCAAAGCACGCAGTCGACGGGTCTTTTCTCAGTGTGTTCGACGAAGGTGGAGAGCGCATTTGCTTGGCTCATGCCTTGAACGCACATGCTGTCGGCCGCCTCCATGGTGCCTTCGGTTTCCCCCCGGCGTCTTGCTGTCACGTAGCGTCGCTGAATGCCGTCGTGTTGCTGACCCACTCACAAGAATAGTGCCGTTTCCTCCGTGTATCGAGGGGTGGTTCCAGCGCGTGTACGATCAGTAGTATCTTGGGGACATGGACTATCTAGACTAGCCTTTTCTCGTTTCGATGTCGGGGTACCCGCGGTAGAAAAAGCCTGCGTTTTTTCAGGGTTGTCTTACAGTAGTCTACTCCCCGTGCCATCATCATCATGACGGGAGAAGTCACGAGCGACTTGTAATTGTACAATGCTAGCATTGAGATCTGAAAAACAATGCTTTTGTGACACAGTAAGGTACTCTGTGGATGTTGGGTATCCTCCGTTTGCGAACATAAACAAACGTTGTGCCTCGCGAACGAACAACGCCGGCGGTAATGCGTATTTTAGGTAGCTTAAATGTTTTCTCTGGCGTTCACTGGCTTTCATCGGGGGCGGTGAGGTTCGTTTGTTCGCCTCTTGCCAGTCACCCTTCTTCGAGTGTGCGCAGGCGATACTCGAGTATGCCCTTCATACCATCCACGCTACACCGGCTGCCGCACATTTGTGTGGGTGTGGATGCCGTCTTGCTTTGCGTTGAACTGTATGCGCTCTTGTTTGCAAAGATTATCCTCATGCCCACTAGGACTACACTTCATACCGCAAGTTTGGACCGACGCCACGTTTCAATAATGCTCGGCGGTGTAGGGTCTTTTTGCGCTGTGCCAGGGTTTGTTCTTGGCGCCTTGGCTCCACATGTGGAGGGAAGGTGTATTGACAGATTAGTTTTCTTTTTGGACAACAGCCGTTCATCTGATTTCTTGGTTAGTTTCAGGGGTATCATAAGGCCTAGACTGTGGGAGGTGGCTGTCCGTGTGAGGAGGTTCAGGGGTATGCCTGAACTTCGACACGGTTTTCGTTTTTTTTGGGGACCAGTATCGTACTTGTGCGGGAATGGCATTTTCATCTTCCCAGTCGATGTTTCAGAAACCTATCGTGCGCCTTCTCCCATGGTCGGAGAAAGTGCGCCGAACACGATAATTCTATAACTCGTCCTCGGTTGTTTTGCCAATCCACATACACCTGGAAGGGCATTTTCTACCTACCGCGTTCCCGGGCGTAATAACCGCGGCGGTGCCGTACGGCACACACGAGCCGATTTCAAAACTGTTGCTTACGACCAAGCCGCTGCAGTACATAAAAATAAGAGAGAACGAGAAATTTCCGGAAACAACCCTGATGTCGCTTGTTTTCGTCCCATCTGTTCCGGGCGCCAAGTGTACACTGTCCGTGCGATCGAAGCGAAAGTCGTGGTTACATCCGGGAGGGAAGTCAACACTGGGATGTTCCTTTGGGTTCGTTCTGGACATATTCCGGGGTCGCTTGACTATCTTTTATTTCGCGAGGAAAGTCCACCAGTTGCCTCTTGCGGTGTTTATTCACGGCAATGTCGATGAACTCCAGAGATAGTTCAACTGGCAACCTAGGATGAGTCAAGGGTCTACGCGAAAAAAAAATCCGGACACATAGGCCGCCCCCCCACCCCCCCCGTAGGGAGAAGGAATTCGAAAAGTTACCATGAATCGTCGAAAATTTTCCATGAGGTTGCAGTAGATGGATGGTAAACATGCCTCACTCTCGTTACCCGTTCGGCATCTACCTCCTCGTCATCGAGGCCAGCCCACACTCACCCAGCCCTGCTACTACAGGAGGAACACACGGAAACAAGTAGCCTAGTTCGCGTAGTACGAAGAAAGTACAGTGGGAGTAGTGGTAAAAATATAAGTAGCTATCAAAGCTCGAAATCAGTCCGTCCAATCGGAACAGGTCATTGACCAGTTTTCACATTGAACCACCTGCCTTGCAAACTTGCCCTTGCGCTCTATCTAGCACTGCACAACTGGGAACATAGTCTCGCAAATCTACTCGTAGCCTTGGTCTTCTTGTAGGGCTACGATTGACTTGACCAATCGGCCACACGGACGGGCGACGGGTGGGCTATTGCGGCTGCTCCTGGGGTATGCATGCGAAGATTATGATGATGACCCTGTAGTGT
>CACKRE030001181.1:275835-286884 GCA_902602495.3 Ectocarpus sp. CCAP 1310/34 | reverse complement strand
CTCTGGTCTGAAGGACTACTGCTGTTGAGAAAGATGTCTCCCTCCAAGCATCTCTCTCTCTCTCTCTCGCAGCTTGTTGGATATGATTGATCACAGCACACCAGCGTCGCCCTCGCACCAGCTGGCAGTCTCAGCACACGTGCGGATCATATAGCGGGGAGAGAGAGAGAGAGAGAGAGAGAGGGAGAGAAAGAGAGAGAGAGAGAGAGAGAGAGAGAGAGAGAGAGAGAGAGGAGTCAAACACACTACATGACACAGGGACATCGCCCACAGCACAGCACAGCAGCAGCGGCTGGCGGTGCGGCTGGTGCGGCGGATTAGGAGACTAATTTCAGCCTGTGCCTGGACAATTTTGTACTGCCGAAACCTTTGCGAGAAACCATGATTTCGCCATGCCCGTGGGCCACAACTCTTCTACTCACCTAACCCTATGCAGATACGAAGTCCACCGCCGTTGTTTAGCATCCACACACCGAGCTGTGGACCTCCGCGTAGATGGTGTTGTACCT
Organism: Ectocarpus sp. CCAP 1310/34; assembly: GCA_902602495.3. NCBI lineage: Eukaryota > Phaeophyceae > Ectocarpales > Ectocarpaceae > Ectocarpus > Ectocarpus sp. CCAP 1310/34. The sequence goes on along the minus strand of CACKRE030001181.1, from coordinate 286,375 downwards.
CTGTTGCATTTCTCCATGGTTTCAATGAGGTTCCCGAGGCTTTTACGATTTGTGGTTTTTCTGTCCGCTAGCATAAAAAAGTGCGGCGGAACCTCAGCAAACATCACTGATTTCCGTTTTTTTCATTTTTTGGCTGAACGAACATGAGGGGGGGTGTTCACTTGATACTACAGTATCTGCGGACTCCCCCCTTCTCAACCCAGGCGGCGTGCGTACTCCAGCACTGGCGACAGAGACTCGTGCTCCAGCGACGAAAACGCCTCCAGAACTCATACTACAGAACCTTTTTTTTGAAAGCGAGAGACGTGGGACGCTTCCTCTGACCGCCGTTGCTGCGTACCCAACGGAGCCGACAAACCTCCGCATGAGCGAAAGCATGGAGTCTTATACTGCTGCTGCCGTTACGAACGAGTCACATCATGTTGATGTGGGTGAGGACGTGGAGGGCGGGCTGGGCGGGCTGGGAGAAGTTGGCCCAGAAGTTGGTTCACCGTCACCTCTTTGTGGGTCTGGGTCTGGAGGAGGTGAAGTTGGCGCCGCTAGCTCGCCCGCGCCCGCGTCTGCTGCAGATGGGCCAGCTGCAAGTCCAAGGGGTGCGATCCTGCCGACGTCTCCAGGTACTTACAGGCGTGCCATCACTGCGTTCATCGACGTACATTTCCAACTTCCCATCTGTATCGGCACCAATACCGCCAGCGAAACAAGTCAAAGTCAAAGTTGTTGTTTGTTTGTTGTTTGTTCGTTGTTGTTGTTGTTGCTCTTGCTCACAAGATCGCTTATTTGTCCAAGTACTTTGGCCCCTCTAAACCAAGCTTCGTTGAAGCACACAACATTATCAACCTTGCTCATGCTTCTACTTGCATTTGTTTGTCGTGTCCAGAGGACCTGGCGACCCTTCAAGGGGAGGTAGAAAACCTCCTTTTCCCCAACCTCGAACAGGGGAGCCAACAACAGTTTGGGGAGGCAACAATCGAGAACGCCGTGGGGATGCTGAAGGCGAAGATTGGGCGCGGCTACCCGCTTCAAAGACACAACAAAACAAAGGTGAGGTTTGGACCCTCATGTTTGCTAAGGTTACCCTTCACTGGCGTGAAGAGTGGACTTGCTGCGTTGTTGATACTGTCGGCTGCACGTGGACTCGTCTTGTAGGGTCGTTCGCCATGAGACCAGATGCACAGCCTGAAGGATTGAAACATTGAACGTTCGTCGTGAACGTTCGGCAAGGGCTGACGTCCAATGTGGTTTTTCTGCACCCCCTTCAGTTGTACACCAGAAAGCAGGAGGCGGAGCACGGCAGGCGCAATAGATGGAACTACGTGGAAATCGTCTGTCCTCAGGCGGGGTCTCCGCGAGCACGAGAACGTGTCGCGAATGCGAGCGCTCGCCGCAATACTAGCTCAGAAAAGGTGCGTCAGGATTGAGTATTGGTAACGCTCCCCTGTTGAATGTTAGAAAAAGGCAGGAAAATCACGACAAAGAATATCTCCCTGTTGTATCTCGTGTCGGGGAACAAGAGGAGAGGTCATCTCCCTTTCCACGCGGACACATTTTTTTCTGCAGCACCTGCACGAAACCTCCGCTTCCCACGCTGCGCCCCCCTGTGTACGATACGGTGTGCAAATTCCAGATTGGATGCGCTTTCGAGGTCGGATTGTGGTGGGCGGCCAACAGCCCTGCGCCGATCGTTGCGAAGGTGAGGTCATTTGCCATCAGTAGAAGCGGGTAGAAGCGGGTAACTGACGACGACGCAGCAGTAGTCTCGCCATGAATACGGTGAATGGACGAGCTCGATGGGAGCCACAGCCTACAGGGATCCGCGTCCGTACACAAGGGCTGGTGTAAAAATTCTGTGCGCCAGTAGACTGTTTCTTAGTAGTACGTGGAGGTAGACTCGTGAGAAGAAAGCCTATCGGGTTTCCAGTGTCAGCCTAGTTCGACGGTGGTTAAGCCTAAACAACCCTAAACCCTAACCCTAACCCTAACCCTAACCCTCACCCCAACCCAACGCTTGGTTGCTGGGCGTTGGTTAAGTGCTAGGTCGCTGCAAGTGGTAAACCTAGACTGCTGGCGCACAGAATTTTTACACCAGCCCTGGTGTACGGACGCGGGAGCCAGCCTACAGCGCTACCTTCGCAGCCACCCGATATTGCCTGGGGGGTGACCGAATGCCACGCCCACTTATGTAACCACAGAATCGCAAGCTTGCTCTTGCCACTATTTTGCTTCTCTACCGCTGCTTCTCTTCCGCTGCTCAGGGAAAACTTTGCCTCACGCACCACACGAAGACTTCCGGCGGGAAGGAGCACGAGCGCCCGCGAGCTATCGAGAACGAGATGAGCGTAGCGGAGATTGAGGCGAAAAGAGATTTTCTCCGTGAGCTGCACGCTTCTCGCGTCAAGACGACGGAGATCCACAAGACTCTCGAGCGCGTCGGCAAGAGGCTAGGACAAGCAGGAAAGCAAAAGGTGAGTGGCTGAGGCCGTTGTTCGTGGAGGTCATTTGTCAACGCGAGCGAGGTTGGTCGTCCAAACGAGTACACCACAGGAAACATCTCGCTTGTGGCAGTGCCCTCGCAGCCAATCATGTTTCTGTTGCATGGTGGCGACCGTACTTTTGGAGCTTTGTTTTGCTCGTTCGGCTCATGTATCTCGAAGTTGATGTTCCCGAAGTGTTCACACCATGTTCACACCGTAACGAAGCCGCTTTCGGGTGGTGCATCTGTGGATTCACGGCACCTTCAGGTGCGGACTATGATGGCCCAGTTCGATGCCGAACGGCAGGCGGAGAACGGGGCGTTTAACGACGCCCAGCTGCTCGTTGGCCATCTCCAGAACACTGAGGCCTTCCTAAGGTTCAAGCACGAGGATGGCCGCATGACCTGCATCGCATGGGCGTCTCAGGACCAGAAGGTCTTGGCGATGCGATACCACAAGATCATCATACAGGACAACACGTTCAACACCAACGTGTAAGTGCAGTGTTGAGCACGCAGGAACGTCGTGAATTGCTTCTCTGGTGATGGTTGGCGATACTTCTCTGGTGATAATGGGCGATATGTTTTGACTTCGTTTACTTCGGTTAGCGGCGGTCACCACCACTGTCATACCGGGATGGATTCAGTGAGCAAATGTATCAAACATAGGCGCTCAAGTCACCCATCGAAACCCCCACACCACCCCCACGCCTGCCCCTGGAGAACTCAGTTTGGCCGGCAGTATACACCCATGGAGTGAAGTGTCGCTTGATGGTTTCCCCACGATGTCATAGCGCACCATCGTACATCCGTTTGCCGTGCTTCTATGGTGCCATCTGCCAACCAGGTACAAGTTCTTCCTGGCACTCATCGTCGTCGTGGACAAGGAGAATCACACCCAGATAGCCATGCAAGCCCTGCTTGCGAACGAGCGATCAGAATCCTTCGAGTTCATCTTCGAGTCGTTCAAGGAGCTCTGTGGCGGAGGAAGCCCAGGGGTAAGACGATGACCCAGACCCCTTCATCGGAAACGTAGCGATGCCACGGGAGAATCGTATACGACTCCCCCCAAACAAATGGTGGCGCTGACACAACGAGATGAGACGGCGATGGATGCTCAAGTGCATGTCCGCGCCACGCGTTCAACTGACCTCCTTCTGTTGTGGTTGCTCGCACGTTCAATCAGGTGGTCTTCACTGACTGCGACTCTGCCGCGATGTTGGCGATCGCGAACGTGTATCCGTCGGCCCTGAACAAGTTGTGCATCTGGCACACCATGGAGAACATCAGGGATCATGGACGGGGTCTTGCCGAGGGTGTCCTTCCGGCCGTACTCGGCAAGTTCAAGGCAGCAGCGTACGCTCAAACACAGGAGGTGAGATACACTCGACCCTGTTTCGTTTACTTCTAAAGATGGGATATTGTTTTAGGTGCACCGGTGAAAGTTAACCGCGACAATGGTCGTCTTACCTAGTTAGTGAGTAGACGAAGGAAGCGGTCCGCTCTCGTTTTTTCATTTCATTGAGCGTTGACGTAAACGTGTCCCCGCCCCCCCCCCCTTCATCTATGGTCTTCGCTCGCTTCACTTTGTCTTGCTCCCGCAGTATTTCCTACAGCTTCGAGGGGAGATCCTGGACATGTTGCCCCCGGAGAGCCACATGTACAAGTACATGGCCGTCAACATCTTTGGCGCAGAGTAAGCACCGTCTGGCATGATGGCAGCCGCTACGCTACGGAGAGTTGACGTTTTCCTCCGTGAGACCTCGGTCGGTTGATCATGTCATCCTCTTTCCGCCTCTCACACTCCCTTCGGCCCTCAACGTGCCTTGAACAGGCGGGCCGGCAAGTGGGCTTCGTATGTTCACCCTGGGCTGCACACGCTCGGCATTGCCTCCACGCAGCGAGTGGAGTCGATGAATGCGGCGGTAAAGGCAGTGGTGACGAGGAAGGGCAGTATGATGGACCTCAACGATGGGATCATGGCCAAGGTTCAGGACGGCATGGCGAAGACCGAAAGGTGCGACTCCGACACGACTCCGACAGTATTGTGGCGCGTTTCTGCGCCACTGTCTGAGGTACCACGTGACCGAAATGCCTCGACCTGTTGACGTCAACTTGTGTGGCGTCCATGTCTTTTGGTGAACTGCTCAGGAAGAAGGTGGTAGCTTGTTGCCGACATGAACATCTTGTAGCATTCGTTCTCAAGCGCTCTCGAAGGCCCGCCCGTCGACAGCAAAGCGCCAATAGTTTTCCCGAGGGTTTCGCGACGATTTTCCGTTGTTGCGTGCCGGTTGCATCGAATTTATGGAGGTCCCCCTGACGTGGTCGGATAGCGTCAGCAAAGAGTTTTCACTGCCTGAGCTTTTTTGCAACGCCACGGAGACAACTCAAGAGCATCTTTATTTTGTTTTGTTTTGTGGTTGAGATATTCCGTGCCCTGCTTGCTGCTGCGCCGTGCTTTGTAGGCGGAGCACTGGAGGGAAGGTCAACAAAGTGTCGATGCGGCAGGCGAAGTCGGCGATGTCGAGGGTAACAACCAGCCACGTTGACCAATTCCGTTTCATCCTGGATGCGTTGGCGCACGAGAAAAGCAGCACGCACGCCATGGAGGTCAGTTGTGGCGGTCATGGGTCATGCCGATGGATGGGCCCGTCTATTTGCTACCCCATCACACGACGCGTTCCCCCCCCTCACACGCCGTCAGACGGGGCGTCTTACGAATGAACGAGACTGCGGCGCGGTCATGAGTTGTGTCTTGTTGCCCTTCCCTCAGGCGCCAATGTGAAGTTCGCATGCCCGCTGCCTAACCGTACGGAAACGTCACAGGAAGCAAATTGCGTTGGGGTGGTGGAAGGCAATGAAGTTGTTGACGCCCCGAACGATGCTGGTGGATTCATTTCAATGCCACACGTAAAAGTTCCTCCCGCCCGTCGTACCTTGTTTGTCGCCCCTACCCGTGCTTATGTGCTACGAATGTCAGGACACTGAAGCGCAGATTGTCGCAGCTCTCACGTATCAGGACAGAACGGTCGTTAGTGATGCAGACGCGGCGCGGAGACTTCTCGACGACTTGGTGGCGGACCCGGCGCAAGCCAAGCTCGTTTACGACACCCGCTCTGGCGAGTTGGTGGACCCTTCTCATGAGACGCCCGATGCCTCTGGTATTACCATGGTGTCCCGCACGTCCGTGCCTCACTTCGCCGACTTACTCCGCGGTCAGAACGTCGACGCAGTGGTGCGCATCAGCAAGATCACTCCACCGTCCGAATTTGGTCACCTTGTGGCCGTCGGATCGGACGGCTTCTTCTTGTGCACATGCCTTCGGCAGCTGGTGTACGGGCTACTCTGCCCACACGTCATCAAGGCCTTGTGGTCCCAGAGGATCACGCGTTTCAACGGAGCAAGCATTGGACCATGGTGGCGTGACAGCAGTACGCCGTGGACGATGGAAGCTCTCGCCGCCAGGCCTGCCAGGCTATCGACCGGAGCTGCAGGGGCTCATGGACAGGTGCCGCCCCTCGTCGGCAACCCCGACGCCATCGGCTCACTCGACTCCGGCCCGAAGCTGTCAGCTTACGGGTACGCCAACGGACTCTCCTTAGGGAAGGAGTTGGGTGCCTTGTTCAAAGAGGTTGGGTCTGTGGCCGGCATCCACCGCGTGGTCGACACCGTCTTCAACTTCGCCAGGCAACAAGTGGAGGTCGAGAAGAGGTCGCTACGACAGGAGTCACGGGGCCGGGTGTTCACCGGAACTTTCTCACAGCCCACAACGGTTACGGGGCGGGGGGGCGCGAGTAGCCGGGGCGGTCGGGGGTCGACGGGGACAGGGAGGGGTGACAGGGGCGGAGGCAGAGGCAGAGGCAGGGGGGCGGGCAGAGGTGGTGGGGAATCGGTTGGTTTGGCCACGGGCACGTCGAGCCCTGTATCAGGGGTTCCCACTGTTCAAAATCCCGTTGCCGCCGGCGCAGTGCCTGCGCCTTCCGTCTTACAGACTCCCGCCAACGGGGCGCACACGTTCCAGGGCTTGGGCACGCCGCTTCGTTCCCTGAACAACGTCGACTTTGGTGGTGGCGGGCAGGCTCGGTCGCCTCCTCAGGAACCCGCCCATCTGATGCACATGGAGCACCTGCACCCGCCGCTCGCTCAAAAGCAGACGGGGCAGAGCAAGAGGCACAAAAGGGGCGGGTGCTAGGGCCAGACGCCCGAGAATACTACCGGAGTAGCTAGTATTGTAGCACGAATGGTTGAATCGGCGCGTGGCGTCCCTCCCTTTCGCGTGCGCGCTCCCGTGCTTTTGTTTGTGGTCTGCGTATAGCGTTGCTAGGGTCTTCATTGTACCGTCGGTACACGGTTCAACTAGGCAAAACACAGCCGGCTATTAGGGTGGCTAGCGGGGAGGGGGGATAGCAGCCTCAACTTCCCGTTCTTTTACGTCCTTCGCGCAGGTTATTGGTGCGTTGGAAAAGAGTACCTGTAGTACATGACCAACGCATGGGACTGCTGTTGTTGCGGTGTTGTTGCACCTTCGCCAGAGCACAATATATTATTTTCTGTGCTCGTTGAATGCTGTCCTTTATCTCTCGATCTGTCCTGCGTTGACCTGTCCTGCGTTGCGAGTGCCTGCATGTTTGTGTTGACCAGGAGTTCAAACGTGGACGGAACTATGCCCGAAGTGTTTTTTGTTTTCGACATGGTGCACACCATGAAGCGTTCTTGCCACCACGGCTCTGCTTTGTGTTCACCGGGAGCCCGGGAGTCAACGCGGTCGTCGTGGAATTACGAGGACCACAGCAGTGTGCTTTTTTTTCATGTAGTGCACACCGCAACGGCGCACTACGCCTCTCCATAATAAGGACAGCGGCCGTCTCTAACTTTGGTTCAACCTTGTTCTTTTCCCTTCAACCCCAAAAACCAAACGAAGGAAGCTAATGAGGGCTGCGGTGTTGCGCTATAACGAAATGCCGAACACTAAAACAGTATACAAGCGAGGAAAACAAACACAAAAACACTTGGTACAGATCACTTTTTCTTTTGTGTGTGTCGTGGCCTTCGTGCGTGGTAGCTAGCCTCGGCTGGATGGGGTCGTAGTAGCAGCAGTAGTTTTGTTGCAGCAGAAAGACTTGACGCGTGTAACGCACGTCGTACTTAAAAAGTTCGAAGTGCTGCTCTCCTGAAGATGGGGCAGAGCAGTGTAACAACAACCGCAGTTGTACAAGCACATGAACAGAACTAATCTACACGTACGTCCAGATAGATCAGGACCACACCAAATGGTTAGCTGGGCACAGGTTGCAGCAACGGCGGTCAGAGGAAGCGTCCCACGTCTCTGTGCTGCTGTTGTGCTGGTTCTCGCTTTCAAAAAAAAGGTTCTGTAGTATGAGTTCTGGAGGCGTTTTCGTCGCTGGAGCACGAGTCTCTGTCGCCAGTGCTGGAGTACGCACGCCGCCTGCTTCTCAACCGCGGGGTCCTGTGCCGGGCAGCAGCAGCCAGGGTGACAGACGAGAGCGATCACCGACAGAGCTCTCTGCACTTCCCCAGGGCCCAGCCTACACCATGAGGTAGGCAGTCAAGGATGGTAACAATTTACTCGAGAGAGAGAGAGAGAGAGAGCCTTTTGGCCATAACCGGGTGGGAAACTTGTGTGTGAAGCAGAGAGCGGTCGGCGAACAAGCTCTCACACTACATTCGGTTCTTGGAAGGAACAACGGCGGCGGGCCTCACAGGCGCTCGTTGTTCCACACAGGCCGACAACGGTGGGGAGCAGTACTTGCGCTGCTGTCAAATTATCTCGGCGAATCATTCGATCGCCTCGGTTGGACGGAAAAATGGATCCAGAACGCAGTGAAGCAGTGCACGCAGTCTCACCGTGTCACACACACACACGGGTTCCCGCGTCGTTGTTAGCATAACTGCAGCATTGTCGTTTTCGAATCTACACAACAGCAGCAGCCGTGCTGTAGCTACAACAGACGAGTTGGTGGTCAGTGTGTGGCCAGTGCCCAAGCGTGCGTCCTTGAAGCTACCCCGCCGCTGCTCGCTTCACATTAACCCTTTGCCCTCAGCCAGAAATGTTTGTGATACCCGTCAATGACCCGAAACGCCACCTTGCACATATTCTCCAGTGGACAGCGTTCCTTGACACTATTAATACGAGGAAAGTAGACAACTTTGCAGGTGGGGACCATTGATAGAGTGCGGATGTTACAATGATAGCAAAGATCGGAACGGTTTTTAATGTGAAGAGAACCACTTATCGTCTTGCCCCGAATCGAATTTTCTCACGACAGGTTCCTCCATCTGATGAGACCAATGATGTGTGTGCTGCCGGAGGTCTCCGCGCCTGACCGGAAGGTAATTGCCGGGTATTACAAAGACCGTCCTTTGGTGTTAATGCCGTACCGCTCGTCTTCGGCGCACACCGCCTGGCGTGTGCATAGAAAGTTGCCGCCCGCGGAACTGCGAACACCTCTGGCAAACAGGCCGTGGTCCGCGGCATCGTATTTCCTAGCTCGACCGTGGCTGCCCTGGGTATTCTTGTGTTGTTGATCCGCTTAAGGGCAGCTATGATGCCCGTTTCTGCGCTGTTGCTGTTGATAGTAGCCAGGCTCGGCAGCATCTGAGTTGGGTATGGAGGTGTACCTTTTGCTGCAGCCAATACTCATCCTCAGTAACCTTGATATATATCGATATATTTTTGTCAGGGTGGACAGCATAGATCCGTCGAATATCTTGGCGCATTCCGCTGGCTTCGCAAGCACCGATGTATCACAATGAAGATATGTGTTAACGCCACGCCCTACATCGGAAAGATTGGACCGGTAGGTACGTGTGGCAGCACGTGTACAATCCCGGCTGTTCGAGCCCAATCCAGCGTCTCTGCCGTTACCACACCACGGGGTCTTAACGTTGCTCCCGGATTTCGTTACAATATGCCCCAAGTTTTTTGCCACGCTGTGAACAGCCCCCCCCGGGCTCAGCAAGTCTGGCGACACGTCGGACCCGTCCGTAAGCCACACAGAGCAACACGTCTTCCGCAACAATCACAAAAGCAAAATTATCGTACGTTTACGGCAGTAGTTTTTGAACTCTTTGGCCCCCCGCCCATCCTTTCGTACCCACGAATCCGATCGACATGTAGGTTAACTTCAAGGAAAGGATGGGCTGGACGCTCGGCATGATGATCCTCTTCGTTTGGGCGAGCAACACGCGTTTGTACGGCGTCCCCTCCGGCTTGGCGTCTTCGATGCCATCGGACATCATGCGCATCGTGTTGGCTTCAGGCCACGGCACCGTCATGGACTTGGGTAAGCGAGAGAGGTAGACCTTCACACAAGCTCGCGCCAAAAGCGATTCAAAGCCTTCCGTTAACCCTGCTGTTTCGGGGGGTCATGGTCGACTATCGGGATGGCGGTGCGGCGGGTCGTGAGAACCCATCGCGCACGGTGGCAGGTAGTCACCGCCCAGACATGTTTCAGGTTCCATAACAACTAGCTGAGATGAACCCCTCGCGTCCTTCCCCAAGTTATGGGACGCCGCTACAAAGGTGTTGGGGGAGTGCCCGAAGAATAATATTACGCTTGGCCTTGGCAGCGTTGTGGAAAGTAGTGCTGGACGGCGGATAAGGTGCACTCCCGTCTTGGTTCGCCCGTCCCTTTATTCGGCCTCCCGTCGCGAAGGCAGCAAGCATTCTGCATGGTAAGAATTTTGCATGTTTTCACCCGCTGTTCGTGTTGTAGCCAGGCAGCATTTCGTGGCCAGCCCCCTGTGAACTGCCCTACATATCAAACCGAACAACAGCGGGATCATGAAGAGCAGCCAGTCTGCCGCCGCCCCTGCAACAACAGCACCATTTGGGTATCGTTTTCTTCCGTTTTTTGTATTCTGGCAAACCGAACGGCGGTTCTTTTTTGTGTATTTCGTGCCCTTCCCCCCCAAACCCTACGTTGCTTGTAGGCATCACTCCCATCATCACGTCCTCGATGGCGATGCAGCTCTTGGCGGGAGCGCACATAATCGACGTGAACCAGAGCATGAAGGAGGACAGAGCTCTCTTTGGTGGGGCGCAGA